>JACCPG010007809.1:0-37013 GCA_016069955.1 Drepana arcuata
CGGGGAGAGATTTATATTACAGCATTAAACTGTTGTCTTCAAATGTAGGAGTTGGGATTAGTTTGGTAATGTGGAAGAGATTTGATTCTGATTTTCTATGTCCTGTATTTATACTGTATATTGTGTTTGACAGTTTCTCTATTATTTCATATGGTCCAATCTTCAACTCATCCAGTTTTCTTCTATTTAATTTACTGCCATTTTCTACAAATACCATTTCTCCTACTTTAAATTCATAATATTTTCTATTTTTATCATAAAGTTTTTTATTGTAGTTGTGTGATTTTATACTGTTTTTCATTGCCAAATGTCTATCTCTCAATAAATCTTTTTCTGTTGTTTCTTCTTTTAATTCATTTGGTATAAATGAAACATCTTTTCCTTGTAACAAGTACACAGGTGCAAAGCCTGTAACAGTGTGCTCAGTTTCATTATACTTATCCACGCATTTTTGTGCTATCGTTGTCCATGTTTTTTTTATATTTTCTTCATTTATTTTGCACCTTATTTTATTTACCAAGGTTTGGTTAAGTCGTTCATTAAGTCCATTTGAAAAAGGTGCATTTACTGCTGTGAATACAATCGGAATATTTTTTGTTTCTAGGAATACTTTAAACTCTTTTGAATTTATTCCTGGGTATTGGTCGGATAAAATCATACCAATACTGTTCTCTTCTGTGACATTTTTGACAAGTTTTATAAAGTCATTAGAATTCTGTGTCTTTGAATTGACAATGTAGGTATGCATATCTAGTAAAGTGATCCACTAAAAGGTGCATGTACTTCTTTGTCGATCTTGAGCCCCCAAATCCACCAATTGTGTCAATTGACATTATTTCAAAAGGCTGTGTGGCTGGTCCTAGCTGAGACATTAGGCCTAATTTATCTTGACCTCTTGATTTGTTCATAATGCAAATTTCACATTGTTTACATATTTTCTTAATATTCTGTCTTAATTTTTTTGCTGTGTAGTATGGTGTTATTTTATTTTGCATTTGTGTAATTCCAATGTGACAGTATTCTTTATGTATTTTTTTGATGAAATTTAGACTAAAGTCTTCTGATAAAACAATTTTTTTTTATTCTTGATTTTCTTGTAGTATATCGAGTGCTTTGATATAAATAGATGTTTTTTAGTTTGTATATCCTCGTTATTCTCTTGATCACCAATGATATCTTCCAGTTTTATCCAATTTACCACTTTCAACTGCTCTTCTTCATTTTCATGCGCTTCTAACACAGGATTTCTGCTTAGACAGTCAGCTTCAAGGTTATCTTTTCCTGGTGAATATTTTATCTCGAAGTCATATTGAGAAAGGTAATAAGTCAAGTCTCCGAGTTCTTCATCTGTTCTCGATTTAATGTTCATTTTTTCCAATGGCTTGTGATCAGAAAATACTGTAAATCTTTTACCTATGAGCCAGTGTTGCCAATATTTAACTGCTTCTTTTACAGCTAAGCATTCTAAATAAATGGCTTTTTTCCTTTTCTGTACTTCATTTAGTTTCTTCGAAAAATATGCAACTGGTTTTTCTTTTGTGTTCTCTCTCTCTGTTTTAATACTGCTCCTACGCCTTGTATACTTGCATCTGTGTAAATTAGTATAGGCAAAAAAATAAGGTCTGGGTCAAAAATCTCTAATATTGGTTGAGAACATAGTAATTGTTTCATTTTTTCAAAGGATTTTTGACATTCTTCTGTCCAAATGAATTTTTGATTCTTCCTTAATAGGTTGTGCAATGGATCCAATGTTATTGCAATATTTGGTATATATTCATTATAAAAATTTATTTTTCCCAAGAATTGTCTCACATTTTTTTGATTTTGTGGGACTGGGAAATTTTTGATTGATATTAAATTATCTTTGATTGGGCGTACTGAATTGTTATGAATAATGTGCCCTAAATATTTCACTGAATCTGATGCGAATGTGCATTTAGAAAATTTCAGTCTGAATCCTTCCTTCTTTATTGCTTCTAATAATTTTGTTAAATGGCTTATGTGTTCGGGAAAGGATTTTGAAAAAATCAATATGTCATCTATGTAATTTACCGCAAATTCCATAAGTCCGTGTTTTCTCATAATATTACATAATATTCTTTGAAATATTGCTGGAGATGTTTTTAGTCCAAACGGTAAACAGGTCCACTGAAAATGGCTGTCTTGTGTTACAAAAGCTGTTTTTCTTCTGTCTTCGATTCGTAATGGTATAGACCAGAATGCAGAATTTAAATCCAGTGTGGAAAAATATTTGCAATTTCTTGTTTTTATCATCAGATCTTGTATTAACGGAAAAGGTTGTGACTGTGGAATAATAAGTTTATTTAAATCACGAAAGTCTATACAAAGTCTTGATTTTCTATCGTCTTCTTTTTTGTATGCTAACGTTACCGGAGCAGCAAATGGACTGTATGATTCCTCAATGAGATTTTTCTCCAGTAACTTTGATACTTGACTCTCTATTTCTTTCTTATCCTCAATATTGCATCTATAAGGTCTTTTACTGCAATACTTATCAACCATTAAATCAATTCTGGCTTCATAATCCCTGACAGTTCCAATATCGTACTTGTCTTTTGCAAAGACCGATTTGTATTTTTCAATTAGCTTATATATTTCTGCTTCTTGTTTAGATTCGAGTTGGTTTATTGAAACTCTAAAATTGGTATCATCAACGTGTTCGTTAAAGTTCACTGTTAACTTGTCACACATTCTTGGTTCTTTTTTTTCTGTTACCTTTTCTGCATTTTTACTTGTTTCTTGTGTTTTTTGTGTAATTTCTAGTTTTTCATTTTGTATCAATTTAAATTGTTTTATCATATCCAACCCAATTAAAAAATCGTAGTTGAAATTGTTCTTGTTAATTACAAACACATTCATTTCTTCTTCTATTTCAAAGATTTTTATTTTCAGTTTTACTATTCCATTTGTTTTTTTACACCATTAATCGTAGTTAACTTCACAGTCTGTGCATTATTAATTTCTTCTTCTTTTAGCTTCAGCAATTTCGAATTAATTAATGAGATATTTGAACCGGAATCATATATTCCGAATGTATCCAATGTGTTATTTAATGTGAACTTGACTTGGATTAATGGTGGCACTACTAGTTTTTTTGGTCCATATTATTTAATTCGGTTTCTACTTCAGAATTGTTGACAAAATTGATGACATTATGTTTTTCTTTATATGTTTTAAACCAGCATGAGTCTTCAGGATGAAATCTATTTCCTTTATTTAGACTTTTACAAATCTTACATGGTTCTTGAACCTCTTTTATTTTCACTACGGAATTTGTAATTTTCTTTTTATCAAAACCTTTTTTCTTAACTAAATGTTCCAAACTTTTTACTTCATTAAAAAGATCTTTAGTCTCGTTTATTTTCTTTCTATCAATCCTGTCTGTAATAAAGCTAGGTAGACCTACTGCAATCAGATCAATCAGAGTACTTTTGTTTATTGTGCTATCCATTTCCAACAATATTCTCTCTTTTCTTATTGCGTAGTCTATTAGCGATCCGGTTTTGTATTTAAAATCTATTGCATATCTTATTGGTGTCCAACCTTTATTCTCATAAGTATCACAAAATTCTTCCTTCCATTGTTTCCATTCCGAAGTGAGCGTAAGTCTTATAAGCATTGAACTGTACCAATCCAAGCACGATTTATCCAAAAACAGTCGAAAAATCTCAATTTTTTTTTCATCCTCAACTATCTCGAATCGATCACACTCTTTTTCAAAAGTAGCCATCCATTGAGTCACATTTGAGTTTTCTCCAGTAAATTTCTCAATTACAAATTTTTCCGAGATTTTTTTTAAATTAGTCTGCTTTGGTGTGTCTGGATTAATATTTGTAATTTTTTCTAGGATTCTAAGCAGTGATTCTTCTGATACACCCTCATTTATTATAGGTTGTGTCGTTCCAGTTGTACTTATCATTTCCTCTAGGAAATAATTCTTAAATTGTATATTGTCGTCATCATCCATATAAGTTTTTTTTAATTTATCTGATAAAGTTATCCATAAATACCTTTTTTCATGTCTCCTTTGCAGTGTCTTTTTCAATGTTTTATAAGTTTTAGTTTCCATTAATGTCTCATGATGTTTTATTGACTGTAGTTCTTGAGGCACAAGATACAATTTGCCCCCTTTTGTGGTTATTGAGGTTACTGCCAATACATTTGTTTTTTGGTCATCGAAACTTTTAATTGTAAACTCAAATTTTAGTTTATCCATTTCTGTAAAATGACCTTTGCAAAGAATGTTGTTTTATAAGATACCTTGATGAAGGTTCGATGTTCGTAAATAACTTAATTGCGTTTCTGTAATAAGAGAAACAACATTCAAAGCTATTTGTTAATACGAATATCGTCTCCTTTATGTATATTATTATTATTTTATAGTATTCATATTTTATATTTTCTCCATCATCTTTGAAATCACAATGACGTGTGCATTACTGTCATTCAAATCCAAATTCAAATGAAGTGGATTATAATAGGTAAGGAGGTTATAATTACTTTACATATCTATATATAAAAGTAAATAGATCGTTGTCTAGTTACCATAACACAAGCTTTGCTTAATTTGGGACTAGGTAAATTTGTGTGGAATTGTCCCAGGTATTTATTATATTATTATTATTATTATATATATATATATAGATATATACATAAATACATAGGGCATCCAAGACTAAGGTACAAATACTTGTGGTCATGACACAAATATCTGCCCTCGGCGGGAATCGAACCCGCGATCTCAGTCAGGAGTCAGGAGCTCTAACCATTAGACCAGACAGCCGTCCAATTCTTATTATGATATATACCACTGGTTGTTGTAAGTGCCGCTGTTGTGCCGGCGGAAGATGTCCACCCATTCCTTTCCATCACGCGCCAGGCGGTTGGCGACCATCGCGCGCGCGTACTCCAATACCTTGGCACGCGGACATTGATGCATCAGGCGATGTTACGGTGAATGGTCCTTCGAGCCTCTTGTGAGAGAAACGAGTTGGAGGGTGCTATAGTGATGTCCATTGGAGTCGAATGCCAATGGCAATGGCGATTTTTAAAATTGAATCATTCTTTTCGAGATTTAATGAGTGCTGTACTTTGTTAGATAAGACCAACTATTTGATTTCATTTATGAGACATTATTATAAGATAAACTTCACGAATACGTCCGGCAGAAAGTAGGATTTTTAATTTCTGCTAGCTGTCAATAGACAAACCAACTTAATTTTTTATGTGAATCGCCGTTATATACGGATGAACAAACAGATAATGCAATAAAAGTTTGAATTCATCGTGAATATAGTAAATAATCTTCTACTCCTGCAAAAGGCATAAAATCAAAATGTGTAGGTATATTGTTGCAGAGTATCAACATAGTGTGGTCGTGCTATAGTTACGTGATCGGATGTGACGTCACCTGTCCGACCGGCTTGACTTTTTCAAAGAGCGACCGGTTGCTGTTGCCTATGGTGGTCTCGGCCGCGACCAGCCCGGACGAGATGATATAGAAGTCGTCTGTGGACTAATGCATTGTTATTTTTTTTATCCTAGCAACATCCTGTCCTGGAGGTCTATTTATAGAGGAGGTATATTTTCGCGTGCTATGAATTTCTTTTTCTACCGTAAATCGCTACCCTTCTTTCAAAGGGGGGATCAAAATTAACGTTGAATAAGTCACTGCCTTTATTATTAGGTCTAGAGCTGACGTTTTACTCTCTCTGCCTACCCCGTGAATCACTGACATACTTACATTTGGAATATATACACTTAATATATACTTAATACAAAGAACATCAAAACTAAAGCACAGACATTACTACTCATCACGCAAATATTTGCTTTGCTACAAGCGGGAATCGAACTGCGCTAGCTAAAACCTCTGACGGGGCCAGACGTCCGAAGAACAATTAACTTGTCTATATGAACGAGTGTAGCGTGAAGGCCAGGGTGTGGGGGATGGGTACCTGTACGAAGGCGGGGTACGAGGTGAGCGCCATCTTGTACCCGGGGATGGGGACACGCGAGCCTGGCGACACGCGCACGTGCAGCGCGTACAGCTTGTGCAGCCGCAGCATGGACTGGTAGCTGCGGGCAACGGGCGCTAGAGGGCCTGGTGGTAAACGGTCACCTAGCCTAGGCGTCACACGCGCTTTACCAGCCAGATAAACGGGAACTCCAGCAACAACTTTGGTGGAGTTCTTGACACCTCACTTCTATCATTGGTCGCAATCCAGTCCAGTAATCCAGGTAACTACTATATTAATTGGAGATACAGAAAGGTGAACTTCGGATTCTCGCTCGAACTACCGCGACTGGATTCCGGATACCTGGCTTAGCTACCGGGAGATCACATGTGAACCCAGGGCATCGAGGGCAGCATCAATCTAAGTTCAGGTACCTGTTCCAGGTGACCTGCGACGTGTACAGGTTGGAGCAGTCAGGAAGCAGCTTGACCAGCCCCGTGCAGTGGTCAGGGAACAGCAGCCCCGAGTGGCTCTCCTGCGGCATCGACAATGCGAACGCCAGCTCGTCCAGGTCTCCCAGCATGTTGATCCAGCTGGATATACGGTACAATTATAGTTTGAATACACATAGATATAGAGCGTAGATTCCCTTACGTGAGCACATTTCAAGTTTACATGCAGTCCGCCTGATGGTAAGCGGTAACCGCCGCCTATGGACGCTTACAGTACTAGGATATCGCTCGAGCTAGCGACTCTACAGTAATCTTTTCACACGCTTCTTGTAGAACTCCATGCTGTACTTTCTAGGGAAAACCTCAACGGTGAGTTCATTGCACAGCCTGAGCATTCGCGGAAGGCAGCTTTTTTGATGCCGCGTAATATAAGACCTTTTTTGGTTCGTATTTGTTGTATTTTGTATAAGTTTGAAAGGATAAAAAAAAAGGCAATGGACTCGCCATGTATCACGTTGGCACCTCTGTATTATACACCTTTGCCTTATCCTTCGGGGACCCTTGTAAAGCTTCATGCAAACTATCCAGACTATCCAATGCAAATATAATTTTTCAATTCGGAATATACCTCCTGAGATTACCTTGTTAAACAATGTCTTATATTGCACCCTAATACCTGCACACGCAACATTTTTGAACGGCAACACCGTTGGAATGGATTGTGGAAAAATGGTGGTGCAGGTTCGAGCTCACGACCATGACACACAAGGTGGGGTGGGACGTCGCTTAGTTATAGGTACAGGGTAAGGGTGGGTGGTCACATGATGTCTCGCAAGGTGAGCCACTGGTAGGGCTCCCTAGTGGCCTCGTTGTACCCGGCCGCGAGCCCCTCGAGCTGGTAGTAGTACAGCTTCATCTGGAGACAAGCGTTCACCATACACAAACACTTTTGTTGATTTTCTATATTCCATCAAACATACATCGTGTCCCTTACGGGGTAGCAGAGAGAGCAGAGCACCAGCCTTTTTTGGACTAGCAGACCTATCGCTTCATTCGCATTATTATTTGCATACACAATGTTTTCCCGCTGAGTTCTTTACGGGACAGGCAGAGACAGAGCGCCAGTTCTCTGTAGGCTTACAAACCCCGTTCGCTACACTCACTCGCTACATACTTATAATCACGCCGCGCACACACGCATACTCTCTCTCTGCCTACCCGTATCGGCCGAGACGAGTAGCACGCCAGTTCTCCATAGACTTACATACATACATAATTATTCCACTTTATTTTTTTTTTTATACAACAAGAGTGGCAAACAAGCATACGGCCCACCTGATGGGAAACGGTTACCGTAGGCTATTTACGCTCACGATACCGAAGTATCACTATCACTTGCGCGTTGCCACTCTGTGTTCGGAGGTTACAGTGTGTTGGCAGCATAATGGGTTTAATTCCTCTGCTGCCAACACAATATAACAATCCTCCTTCTCCCCAAGGAGCTCATTACTGGAAACCTTATGCACCACGTAGGAACACAACTCAAAAAATTGTGTTATTTGGCTACGGACTTCTATAAGGTGGAGGTCCTGCCCCAGTCGGGCAGCTCCAAATTCGAACGGGAACCCGTTATGCTCTACCTCTCTTTCTACTTTCTTAGCTAATCAAGCAATCATGTAGATGTTTGCATATGAGTTTGCTTAAAAGACGTTGACAAACTTGACATCTGTCACGTTGACATCTAACAATATGGAGATATTGTTAGATGTCAACGTGACAGATGTCAAGTTACACTTTATTTATTTATGTTATGCAAACAGATTGAGATCAGTAGGAAATTACATAAATAATAAGATACGTCGGAACTTGATAACAATCCAAATTATGCGTACACAGCTTGACTAAGGTCTAGTGGTTAGAGCTCCTGACTGCGAAGCTCGGGGTCGCGGGTTCGAATCCCGCTGAGGGCAGATATTTGTGTAATGAACACGAGTATTTGTACCTTAGTATTGGATGTGCTATGTATTTAAGTATATATCTATCTATATAAGTACATATACTGTTGTCTAGTTACCATAACACAAGCTTTGCTTAATTTGGGACTAGGTCAATTTGTGTGGATTTGTCCCAGGTATTTATTTATTCATTTATTTAAGGACAACAAATATAAAGTATGTATACTTCTGTATACGACCTTTTAGGAAGGCGTGTAGATGCGTACATATAAATCCTAAAGCATTACTAGACTAAACACATTCTACTGTCTACCATCTTGGGGTAACTGTGAGACAGCATCACCTGATACCAGTAAGGGTCGAAGGGGTGGAGGCGCACCATGGTAGCGATGTACTCTTCGTTGCGATTGATGAACTCCTCAATAAGGCCGCACACGTCAGTCTTATTGTAGCAGTAACTGGATGGGAGACACACCATATTGGTTATGGTGAAATTAAAAAATTATATCTTCACGCCATACCAGACGAGTCCCCTAAGGGGTTGGCAGACAGTGGCGGGTAGTGTAACACAACATGGTCCTTTCATCTGAGATATATTTTAGGCTTACTTAAGTACACTCTGAACTTAAGTACAGTGATTAGTCACACCACGAGCCTTACGGTGAAGTAAAACATTGAGAGGAAACCTGCTTACGTCTGAGAAGAAATTCAAAGGCGTATGTATAGTCGTGCTTGAGTAACGGCGATGGACTCGCCATCTGTCACGTTGGCACCTAATATACCTCTGGTGGAAAGTGGGTGTGTGGGTATTACCTAAACACCTCTGCCTACCCCTTCGGGGAACCTTGTAGGAAGGCGTGAGGATATATTATTGTTATATTATCTAGATTTATTTTCGGAAGAAAACATATCCTATGTGTTAATACAGCAAATAATATCTTCTGGTTCTGGCGTGATTGAATAACAAACATCAATACATACAAACAGTCGTATTTATAACATGAGTAGGATGCCAACGTGACAAATGTCGTGTCCATCGTCATCGATGACACATGATTTCTGCATAGATATGAAAAAAATTCTAAGACGTATGTATGTATTGTCGTGCTTGAGTACCAGCGATGAACTCGCCATCTGTCACGTTGACACCTAAAATCTCCGGCAAAAAGTGGGTGTGTGGGTACCTACAGTACTACTACTGGGTAGTACTGTAGGTACCCACTTCCCCTTCGAGACTTTTGTGGGAAGAAGTGAAGAATTTGAAAGGATTAGCTTATACAAGAGATGTGTTTCAAAGTATTGCTACCCTTTAAGCATATTCTGCCAATGCATCCAGATGAGTTCCTGAGTGAGGAACCCCTCAAGGTACCCGGCCGCGTACGCCTGCTTCTCATCGCTGGCATCTGGAGACGTGTGGAGCTCCAGAAACGCCCAGCTAAGGAGATAACATTCAAATACCAAACCACTAAGGCGGCAAACAAGCGCGCTAATGGTAAGCGGTAACCGCCGCCTATGGACATTTGCAACACCAGGGCTACCTAACGTTCGCGCGTGACCCTGCTGGTCTGTAGGTACTCACTAGGGAACGCCTCTCGCGTACTAGGAGTGCTTGAGTAACGGCGATGGACTCGCCATCTGTCACGTTGGCACATAAAATATATTTTATGCATTATTGCAGTACCTACCCAGGTGCTAGGTGTGTAGTCCCACACCCACTTTTCGCCGAAGATATATTTGAGCTGCCAACGTGACGGCGAGCCTTTCGCAGTCTATGAAGGATGATTATACATACGAACTTAAATTTCTTCCCAAACGTATGTAGGTTTCCTCACGATGTTGCCTCCGCCTTAAGGCTTGTGGTGCGATTAATCACTGTAGGTACATGGGTCAAAAAAATCTCAGTCGGTGTTCGAACTTGCAATCATTGCATTGCAGTCGAACCACTCAGCCACCACGGCTCATATACATATGTATGTATAGAAACTAATAATAATATAATAATAATATATCCTCACGCCTTCCCACAAGGGTCCCCGAAGGCGTAGGCAGAGGTGTATAGGTAATACCCACACACCCACTTTCCGCCAGAGGTATATTAGGTGCCAACGTGACAGATGGCGAGTCCATCGCCGTTACTCAAGCACGACTATACATACGCCTTGAATTTCTTCTCAGACGTATGCAGGTTTCCTCTCGATGTTTTCCTTCACCGTAAAGCTCGTGGTGTGACTAATCACTGTACTTAAGTTCAGAAAAACTCATTGGTACAGTCGGGATTCGAACTTGCGACCTTTGCGTCGCAGGCAACTGCTCGAACCACTCGGCCACCACGGCTCTTATATAGAAATATCTTCTATAGAAACTACATAGTATAATATAAATATTTACTAATATTAACAGCTTTGTTATAAATTTTGTAGGAATTCATAGGTACTTACAAATTTCATAACTAATGTAATCATAAATTCATAAAAAATAAATCCACCACGAGAGGGGATTGAAACCGAAATCACTCCATTTAAGCTACTTGCAATCCTGTGGTTTTCCTGTTAAAACTAATCTTACCCTGTTTTGTTGATATCGTTCCTGTATGAGGCTCGTGCGATGTGGACGTCAGGGATGTCGGCGAAGAATTCAGTAACAGTAACCTTCGCCACGCGCCCCGACCATGTCACAAACCCGTATTTACCTTCACAAACCATCACTACACCAAATAACAACCACAAATGCAACTTAACACACGACTGCATCGCAATACCGATAAATGATTTATATGCAAAACACTGCGTTTTTGTTTTTCGAAGGATTATTATTGTTATACAATATGTTGTAAAGATACCAACGCTAATAGTGGAAGCATTTAAAAAGCAATAAGATTAGGTATCATAGGGACTAGGTTCAAGTTTTCAAAAACGGCGGCTATTCTTATGACACTATTTAATACGTCAGTTCAGTTTGACGTTTGTTTTTCGGTTGACAGTTTGACGTTCAAAGCTTCAGTTTGACTTACGAATTATAGCTATTTTAAAATGATAAACGTGCAGATGGTACATGGCAATAAATAGGTACATAATTTTGTTTTTTTTAATTATCATCAATTCTTAATCTTGTTTCTGCTTCAATTACTCATCTAATAAAGCTAAAATTTGTAAATTTAAAGCTCTCTATTACCTTTAACCGAACATCGAATGAGGAGGGAATAGGAAAATCTTTCTACTATGAATCAAGCTCTTTAATATAAAATAACAATTTATTTAATAATATCCTAACAGCATCCTAAACAGGAATCTTAATCAACACACGAGGAATTTAGTCCATGAGATCACATCGGCCCAGCTGTGGGCCTCAGGTAGCCCACAGCCTGACGCCCATCTCCCCGCACTTGTAGCCCACCTCCCGCACGGCGTAGGGCGTCCTCTCGTGCGCCGGCAGTGCTAGCCACTCGCTCAGGTTAATAGCCACAGCCGCATAGCCCTGCTTCTCCAATATGTCCAGGATCAGTCTGAACGTCCCTCTAAGACGATTGCTATTCATTGAATAGCAACCTTGTTTGAAGGTGATAATGCATACTCTACAAAAAACAAAACAAAATCATATACAAGGTAATATACGACTTCTCGCAAAGGCCTCTCAAGAGGTATGTAGTTACACACCAACTTTTTGTCGGAGATTTACATAAATAGGTACCAAAGTGACAGATGGCGAGTCCATCGTCGTCATGTGTTTGTGTGTGTATGTAATCGTATCCTGAAGGGTAGTTAATATAGGGTAGGGTAGTGGGTAGGTCGCTTACTCACGTAACGGATCCAGTCGGTATGTTGAGTTTATCTATTGGAGTTTTAGAGTCGCTGTCAATGCGCGGCAAGGCTAGTGGGTACCCTCCCTTTAGGCACATCAGCAAGTCTGAAATTGGCATTTTATATGCATATTCAGTAGGTATTCAATAGGTAGGTTCATACCCCTAATCGATAAGGGTGGACAACCCTATTCATATCAACCTTATCAACCCTAACATTTTTTTATTTTTTTTACCCGAGCGAAGCTGGGCGTGACAGCTAGTTATTACACAAAATCCCTGGCGCAAAACAGCCCCTCTGTTTAGGTGGGTTCAAAGATGTTGAGCCGAGAACTCACCAGCAACAAAGCCACTGGGCAGCTCGATGTTCCTGAGCACGTAGTCCTTGCTGCCGAGGCCGGCGGCCAGGTGCTCCTGCAGTACGGCGCTGGCGGGGTGCGTGGGCACGGCGGCGCGGGCCTGCGCGTCTAGGGCGGGCGCCAGGGCGGGCGCTAGGGCGGGCGGCGCGCCCGGCGCCGGGGCGGGCGGCCAGCCGTGAAGGGTGCGCGCCGCCTCGTGCAGCGTCAGCAGCTGCAGGCAGTCCAGCGAGTTGTTCGCGCGGGACAGGTACTGAGACAGGAACTCCTAGTGTACACCAAGGAAGCGATTAAAATTATTGCTAGGTTGGTCATGTTGGGCATGTTTTATGATTTGTTAGTGATTGATTGATTTGAAATATCATAAGTGAGCAGTCGAATGATTTTCTAAATTAATAGCTATTTTGTCTACTACCCGTGGTGTTACCCACGTAAAAATTGATTTCATTGGTAGCTTTTTTTTTAATTTTTTTTTAGCTTTTTTTTCTAATTTTAAAATATATCCTATGTGTTAATCCAGCTGATATAATATATCTGTGCCAAATGTCAAACAAATCAATTTTAAGAAGTTTTTGTGTCGAAAGACAATTTGAATATTATTAAGGTATAATGTGTGTCCCCAGTTCATCGATTACCTCAGAGAATACCCTGGCCAGTAGCTTGTCCTCGTAATGCCCCAGCGAGGCGAGCTCCAGGCAGAACTTGGTCCACGGCAGTGTTGCACTCTTCACGTCCAGGACGGGGTTCTGGGATATCTGTCTGCGCAACTCTGCCCATTGGTCCTGGTAGGATGTACATACATATCACACCGGTGAGCAGAGAGAGTAGAGTGCCAGTTCTCTCTAGACTTACATACCTCTTTCGCTTCAAGTTCGCCAACTAGCCTAGTACAAGGTACTAGGCCAGTTGGCGAACTAAGATTATTTCCGTCGTAACTCCAGCTGCTCACTAAGCAGCACGTTGAGAGTCATGTTGACCAGAGCGTGGGTTCTGGTTCCTCAAAGAGGGTACAAGAAAACAAGCAAGATGGCAGCGATAAGCGTTTATTACAAGGCCGTAGCGGCGTACCTTGGGTGGCGTGTAGTTGTTGTTGGCGAGGCAGTTGACGAAGCCGAAGAGTATGTTGGTGCGCGCGACGGCCAGCGTGTCGGGGCTCGAGGCCGCCAGCTGACAGAGGTGCTCCACCAGCGGCAGGTGCGTGTGCGCCTGCGCAGGCGGGGGGGACAGGGGTTGTAGGGTGTTGCGAATATATACCCATGACGATGTAATGAAACGTACATACATATCACGCAGAGTCCCTAACGGGGTAGGCAGGGAGAATAGAGCGCCAGTTTTCTCTACACTTGCATAATTTAATGTAACATAGCTGTCAATTTGGAATGTAATTTTTCAATTTTTTATTTTAATTTGCAGTTATGAAAAAAGACATAAAACCATGTTTCGAAGTGAGCATTACTCCCTATAATAATGTTGTTATGATAGGAGCGTTTTGTTATACATGAGGGTATATTCACAACACCCGACAAGTTGAAGAAGACTTGCAATTATCCATAATTATGAGATAAGGTTTAAAGTCAAAGTGGCATCTCACAATCCTTGACAGCACCCTGGCGACGAGCAGCGCCCGCTCAAAGCCCACGTCATTATTGATCACGTACTCGGCGGTCGCGTCCATCAGCTGCTCGTGGTAGAACTCCGGATGCTTCTCCAATATGCGACCCTGAACATACATTTTTAAAGCTAAATATGAATATACTTTTTAATTATTTCCACCGTTGAGACATCTGCACGTTCCATACCACTTTTGTCGATTCACTGGTATGGATTGTTAGTTGTTCAAATTCTTTACCTGGAGGCATTTTGGTCCACAGACAGAAACAAAAATCAGTGCAATTTTAGGACAACACACCTTAATTATAGCAGAAGTCTTCAACACCTCGTCATACGTCAATTGGTCTAGTGATTGCGCCAGGATGTCGTAGCATATGTGCAGCAACTGCACCCTGGTCGGATACACCTCCTCGGTGCAGTTCACTTGACAGAGCGACCATATGATCGCCTTCGCTATCTGAGCGTTGATAGCCTGGTCGTGGAGCAACAGGCCTGTCACCACGTTATTGATGCAACGGTCAGGTAGGTCGTGGGAGCAGCTGTATGCCAGCATGTCTTTAAGCAACACCAAGTCCTGCCTATCCAGCTCCAACGGAAGGTGGATCTGGAATGCTAAGGGCAGAGCGAGTTTCAAGGCATCCACCAAATGGTTCTTGGTGTCGAACCTGGTTAGAAGAAAATCAAGAAACATGATTTGTCTTAAGCTTATCATGTTAATGTTGCATCTTATCATCTGGAGCATCGTTTGTACGATGAGCGATTCCACTGGCACGTTGAGGAAGTTGAGGACTTTGACGGCTTCGATGGCTTCGTTCACTTCGAGCGCGCGAGCGTGCTTCTTGAAGTTCTGACAAAGAACGCCGAAGCCCGGATTTTTTATCAGCTCCTCTGCATTCTGCCTGCAATTGGAGAAAGTACATTGGCAACTTAAATTTGGCGGCGCTCGAATGGAGGTGGACTTGACGGAATACCTTAAGTAGGAGGTAGTGAAATACTTTTAGTGCATGTTGCATTTCCGTACAAACGGGTAGTGTATTTGCGTTGAGTATACTTCCCAGAACTCCACATAGATTGGACTAAGGTACGAATATTCGTGTTTATTACACAGATCCGATCCCAGCGAGAATTGAATCCGTCACTTCAAGCTTCAAAACCAAGTGCTGTGGCTATTACACCAAAAGTCGTCGTCAAAAGACGTGCATTGGTTGTGCAAGAATACTTACTGGCCAGTTTTCTGCAGCTCGAATAGACTACGAAGGGCCTGCAGCATGTGCTTGTGCGTCATCATGGGGAGGTGTGTCTGCACCAAGGCGAGCACATCAGCCGCGCTCGGCGCTGCCTTGAGCCCTGTCATCACCATATCTGGTGGCTTCGTGCGACTGACTTCAGATACTAGGACGAGGAAGAGCAATTAAAAAAGAGGTTGGATACAGAGGCGTAGCTACCGGACGGCTGGACAGGGCAGTGCCCCAAGCTCAGGGAGCCCCTCGGACGAATCTGGATTACGACAAATCTGGAGTACCCACGTCGAATACATATGAAAGGATTTTAAATAGTTTAGTTGGGGCCCTAGTTAATTTTTTGCCCCAGGGCCTTTGTTTACCTAGCTACGCCACTGGTTGCACACAAGGGGAATTCCAGTTCAGAATTGGATTGGCCTGCTGTGATGCGTATAGGATCGATGTTATGGATACTATAAGCAGTAACGATTAGGAAAACTACTGAATTACTTATACTACTAGCACAGCATTAGGTCGATAACGTGCAAGTGATATCTCAGGTATAGGTACACTAAGCCCAGCATTTATAGGTAATCTTTTTTTTTATACCAAATGGTTGGCAAACAAGCATGCGGTCCGCCTGATGGTAAGCTGTTACCGCCGTCTTTGGACGCTTGCTACACCAGGGGTACCACTCGCGGGTTGCTGACCCTGCATGAATCTTTTCACACCCTTCTTGAAGAACTCCAAGCTGTATTCTCCAGGGAAAACCTCAAAAGAAAATCTTAAAATAAAGTGTTTTGTGTCACCACAAGCTTTATTAAAAAAAAACACAGCAATGAAACCTCTAATCTGGATGAAGTTCTCTATGCAGATTTGCCTTCTAATTGTTAGTTTACCTCAAAATAAATGTTTGTATTACACTTTGGATACCCTCGGTATATAGGACCTTTACCTACACTTGCCTGAAGGGACAATGGGGACGATGAAGAATAAATATGCAGCTATTTAAAAAAAGGACCTTTACCTACACTTTCACTTTCAAATTGAAGAATAAATATGCAGATATATAAAAGTATAGTTACCGCATGATGACATGCTCTGGGACTTGACTGAGGAGCGGCTGAGGGAACTACCGCGCAGAACATTACGCCACACACTCTTCAGCAGCAGGGTCATTATATCTGTGGGAGTTTCATCATGAATGCAATTGTTTGTGAGAACATTTGTCCTTCCACCCAAAAACCACTGAACGAAATTGGATGAAATGTTTTTTTTTCATTATGCATAGAGGTAGATTTATTAGGTATATTAGTATAATAAATTGTCAGAATTTGTTTGCTTAAAGTGCATATAACAGGAACTACTAGTCACAACACGAGCTTTACGGTGAAGGAAAACATCGAGAGGAAACCTGCATACGTCTGAGAAGAAATTCAAAGGCGTATGTATAGTCGTGCTTGAGTAACCGCGATGGACTCGCCATCTGTCACGTTGGCACCTAATATACCTCTGGCGGAAAGTGGGTGTGTGGGTATTACCTATACACCTCTGCCTACCCCTTCGGGGACCCTTGTGGGAAGGCGTGAGGATATATTATTATATTATATTATTTTTACTAGGCAGATTAACTACTAAGACCTACAGCAGAGTGGTTCAAGTAGTTGCCTGTAATACAAAGATGGCATATTCAAAGCCCAACTGTACCAATGAGTTTTTCTAAACTTAAGGACAATACACTACAGTGATTAGTTGCACCACAATCTTTACAGTGAAGGAAAACTAGCATAAACTTAGAAGAAATTCAATGATGGTTGTATAGTCATGGTTGAGTAACACATTGGACACTCAATCAGTCACATTAGCAAAAAATATATATGTAACGAATAGTAGGTCTGCCAACCCGGAAGAAGACAATACAAAAGATGAAAAAATATTTTTGCATTTGAAACTTGCTTGTTGAAAGGTATAGGTTATACAACCTATACCTTTCCTCTATGGCAAGGTATAGGTATAGGCAAAGGTATAGGTTATACAACCTATACCTTTCCTCAACAAGCAAGTTTCAAATCATTATAGTACCATGCAAAAGAGGGGATAATTTAAGCATGGGTGAAACCACAGGGCACACATAGTTTTTTTTTTATCTATGTGTTTTTGAACTGGTCATCCGTCTCAGCTAAAACGGTTAAGCTTCTTAGTTTAAATTAGTGTTTAAATATGTTTTTATTGTTTATTGATATAATTACAAAGCAATGCCATTTTTGTAGGATAGTTATCACCCCGTTAATTTATTTTGCTTCATAAGAACTCGTATAAGAATGGAATAACGTATAAATATGTCGTATATTGTATGATCGAGGTTATATGATAAGTATTTAACCTTTCCGCAATGCCAAATAAAACAGTTATATAATTATAATATATCCCCACGCCTCCCACAGGGGTCCCCGAACGAACTAACAAAGTTAACGAGCAATTATGCAAGGACACTTAATTATGATCAATATTGAAAGTATATGAAATTATTCACCTGTTAATTCAGAAATTTTGTTTAAGTAAAGCGGCGTAACTATGTATTCTTCCTGAACTTTGATTTTATAGTCATGGGACTCCTCTTTTCTATTCTGCAAGTAACTTAATGTCTTTCGATTAATAATAAAATAAACATATCAGTATATTTGTAAACATAAACAAAAAAACATTAGTTTTCAAAAAAATCTCGATTCCTACTTGACTGACGTTGACAAGTAAGTTTTAACATTCAGTCAGCTGTTAAATGCTATTCTCCTCGATAAATAATAAAAAAAAGAAATAATAGCGAATATTCTTTTATCAAATACTTTTTTTAGATCCTATAGGTATTAAAAACCATTACTTTTACATTTCTTTCTTACATTTCTATACTTTTTTTATGAAAATAATATAAAATCATCATCATCATCATCAGCCCACTCTAGTCCACTGCTGGGCATAGGTCTCCCCTAATGAGCGCCATAGCGCCATAATATAAATAATAACCTACAATTCAAAATTTCTAATGACCGAAAGACTAGTTTCCACATCACGCAAAAATCAAGTTAGTTTGTAATCATAATATTTATCAACTAATGCTAGCTAAACCTAGCTACTAACACTACAAGGCTTTGCTTTCGAGAATTGTGCCTATAATCATCGCCTATTCAAATTTTAAGTTATATTACAAATTAAGAATGCATGAAGAAGTTATCGTTAACTCACGACCAGACCGGGAGCTAAGAAAGAAAATCATAAAACCAGGCGACTACAACTTGGTGCCATACGAAGATTCGCGATGTAGAATCACATTGAGTGATGTCTCGTGCAGGAATGATGCGGGGAGCTGTCCTATAGAAGCAGAGAGCCGCGTGTTAAGCGACTCTTTCGATGGATATATTCTGATTGGTGACTGTGATTCTTTCATTGATAAGGACATTGAGTTGATTCTGCAACAGATGTGTTGCGGGGAGGCCAGTGAAGTCAGCTTAGTATACAGAGATGGAACAGGGACGTTGGTTAAAGAGATAAAATGCAAGATAGACCTGCATGAGGTTACAGAGGAACAGTTGATCTGTGACTGGGGTTTAATGAGATTGTATGAAGCGGCATTACATCACAAAGTGAGTTTTTGAACTGCTACTTATACAGTAGAGTCCTGGTAATCTGTTGTCCTCTGTAATTCAACATGCCTATTACTGTACACCTATACTAATATTATAAAGAGGAAAGATTTGTATGTAAGTATGTTTGTAAGGAAATGGCTCAAAAACTGGACCGAATGCTACAATTTCACTAATTAATATCGGCTATTTTGATTACAAAAGAAAAATAAATGATGATGCCAAAATGTTTAAAAAATAATTATCCACCCATACGAAGCCGGGACGGGCCACTAGTATAATATATTTTGCAAATAATCACTGCTGCATGAGTGAAAAGGATGTAACTCGCGGGTCTAAAATGTACTGCAAAATTCTATTTGATAGTGACCTGCAAAACATTTATCGGATGATCTGGGTCCACTGTATTTATAATAAGACACAATTTATCAACGTTATTTACAGGAAAGAGGCATAGACTTAGTCAAAGAGAAGAGAATAACCGATGCATTCAGGAGGTTCAATAAGGCGCTTAAAATGCTCATTGCTATGGAACCTATGGACCCCAAGGTCATTGATGAGGAGCAACGAAAGGAAATTATAGATTTGAAGGTATATAATATCCACCCTCAATTACATTTGGGCGATATAGGCAGTTAGTTTGTTAATTATTGAAATATTATATGGCAAAAAGTTGGTGTTATATCATAACTCTGCCTGCTCCTGAGTAGACCCTTGTGGAAAACCATGAAGGCACATGTTATGTCCAACAAAACAACAATATTACCAAGTCCCATGTATGCGTCCATAGGCGGCGGTAACCGCTTACCATCAGGCGGACCGCATGCTTGTTTGCCACCCAAGTGGTATAAAAAAAAAAAAAAAAAATTTTGCTAGGTAGCAAACCACTGACTGAAATATCCACAATATGCTTACAAACTACCCACTTGTACTTTTACTAATCTTATGTGTCAATAAGATTAAATAAGTACCCACCAAATACATAACAGCACATATATGATATTTTATTTCAATTAAATTTGATTTGTATATACCGTCCCTCACTTATATCTTCAGGGAGGGAGGAGGATTGTTATATTGTGTTGGCAGCAGAGGCATTAGTCTCACTATGCTGCCAACACAGTAGAACTCTCTGAACACAGAGGGGCAACACGCTTGTGGTTCTTTGGTACTGTGAGCGTAAATAGGCGATGGTAACCATTTCTTATCAGGTGGGCCATAGCTTGTTTGCCACTTTTGTTGTTTAAAAAAAATATATTCTTTTCTTCATCTTTACAATCACACTCACGTTCACACCAGCTGCGATCATTTCTTCTAATATACAACTTTATTTCAGGTAAAACTCTTGAACAACCTAGCACACTGCCAACTGCAGTATGACCAGTTTGAGGCGGCTAAAGAACTTTGCGACCGAGCCCTGAAGTACAGCCCCAGTAACGTAAAAGCTTATTACAGACGCTGTGTGGCATACACAGGTCTACGCATGTATGAGAAGGCCTGGGAAGATATACAAGAAGCCTTAAAGTTAGACCCCTCCGATGTCAGTGCACAACAGAAGGCAAACAGTCTAAAACCTATTTTGGATAAGATGAATAAAGAATATTGCAATGTTATTAAAAAGATGTTTGGTTGATTTCGGAGTTTTATTTATTACCTGTTACCCCAAGATTGCAAGTTCGAAAAAGAAGCACGGTTCGGGTTGGTCGCTTCCATGGAGAAGTTACTCTTTTCAGATCATTAAGCATATACAATAACAATATGTTTTCGTTACAGCAATAGTACCCACGTATGGGGGAACAACGTAGGCTCGGTAAGAGGCAGAGGAAGACCACGTTCAACTACCTAGATCAAATTGATCGGACGCTCAAGGACGGGAACGTCAAGAGTACTCGAAACCGACGAGCATGTATGAAGACTGATGAATGTGGACGAAGCAAAAGAGTATCTAGGTATGCAAGTCTAGAGAGAACTGGCGCTCTTTACTCTTTGCCTACCCTAGGCACTCGGCGTCAAAGACTACTATTTAACACTTCTCTGCGTGATGATACTCTCTATGACTCTATGGTTCTACTTATTAGAAAAAAAAGTTACTACGACGCGGAAAGTAAACCCGCGATATCGTAACCGTGCGTGCGTAGAGTTGTACAACTGCCCGATACGGAAATGGAGATTCTCGCTCACGATTACTCTATAAACTATTAACTACTAGCGACCCGCCCCGGCTTTGCACAGTTGCAATGTAATAATTATAATATACTCACGCCTTCCCCACAAGGGTCCCCCAAAGGGAAAGCGTAAGGATATATAATATTTTAGTAAATTTGTTTATTACGTATGAATAAAGTATACATGTATTAATATAAAAGACTTGGATACATGAAATTTATACACATATTTTTAAGCTTATATTATTTTATTTAACTTCAAAGTATGACTGGCTGTGTTTGACAATGCAGGATTACAGAGAAAAGCGTACTCCAAAATATATTTCCTGTAAATACTTTCATAAAATCGATAACATACTTTAAGCTTCTTTGTAAAAAGTCTCCTTGAACACAATTCGAAGATCGCTAAGGAAAAAAATCTGCTCGACAGGTGCCTGCCACTTTTGAGAACCACCTTAATTTGTTCGTTTTATTTTTATTATTATTGTTGATTTCTTTGTATCGCAGGCTTTCTAACTCCGTGATGTGATATAAATAGGTATACTTATGTTGAGAGAGCCCGATTGGCATAGACAAAGCATGGACCGAGGTATGAACCTGCATATGCACGAATACAACTACGGTGCCGCCACACGTCTGCGGCCTAGAAAGTATGAAGTGTTAATGACTCCAGTAGTTTATGAATGACTCACTTGATGCGTAATATTCAAAACTATGCGTACTATTATGGCTTTATTGCATTGTAGTTGTAGTTAGTAAGGAGGTAGTTACCAACCTACTTACAGAATTTGAACTTGCGATCTTCGTGTCGCTACTGCTCGAACCACTCGGCTACCACGGACTACCCTACTAATAAAATGTAAAAGATAAAAATTACTGGTCTCAGTGGTACTTACCGTACTTTCTTGTAGACCTTTTTAAGGTGTAACAATACTGTGGTACATTATTTTATTCGCATTCGCATAACATTCGCATGCCAATATTATGTGACTGAACGCGCGATTAATCACCACATAGAGATGTAAACATCACATAATGTGGCTAGCCGTGTTCGGCAGATTGGTTCGAGTTGCCTGCATCACAAAGATTGTAAGTTCAATCCCGACTATACCAATGAGTTTTTCTAAGCTTAAGTACGGTGATTAGTCACACCACGAGCTTTAGGGCGAAGGAAAGCATCGAGAGGAAACCTACATACGTTTGAGAAGAAATTCAAAGCTACTAGCTCTCAACTCTCTCTACCTATCAACTCGGCGTGATGATATATATGTATATACTATCACAGCACATTCTTGTGTGAACAGTATGGTGGGAGTTTATCATTACTAAATAGAAACCCTCCAAATAAACATATATGAGAATACAAGTTCAATGCGTGAGATAAATCGTAAGTGTTTAAGCATGACATCAGTCTGTGGAGCCGGGCAGTGACATCATAGCATGACCTTAGTGAAGCAGGTATACAGTCAGTGGGCACTGGGTAGTAGGAGCGCCCGTGTGTTACAAGAGCGCATTCTCGGATTAACATTGTGTTTACACACGTATTTAAGACTCCAATTTAGTGGTACCGATCAAAATGGCTAGTAAGTATCATCTTTGTGCAGTGATGTGCCTCTGTGGAATTATTTAAGTGAAATATGGCTTTAAACGTTGCTAATAATAGAAAATTGGGTCAGGTGCGCGAGAATCGCGTTTCAATGTTTATGATTTTCGCTTTATGGCTCTTAATTGTTTTTTTCTTTACTTGTTGATGTCGGTGTGAAATGATAATAGGGCCTATATTTCAATATTTTATTGATTTTTTATTTTAGTTTTTTTTTATTAATTTCGCATTGTCATTATTACAAATACCTTTACGTAAGTACGTGTTTTCATTATAGTATTAAATACTTGTGTGTGATTTAAAATGTTGCCTGACTGACAAGTAGTACCTACGTAATTTTGAGGTCATTGTGTTGAATTAAAAATCTGTTGTTTTGTGATTGCATGATGTCAGAATTGAACCGGTTATTGTGTGACAAATGGTAAACGTATTAGCCGTCACCTTGATTAAAATAGGTGTTTAGTTAAACATAATATCGATAGGTGCACTGGTGAAGCATTTGCGGTTTGCGGTAGAGGATTCGAATTTCCCTGAATGCTTGTAGTAACTAGTTGGCTAGTTCCTCGTAGTAACGTAGATACAATAATATTGATGCTTAGATTTTATGATTTCCTTGATACCTCTCATTCTGTATTAATAAATAAGAAAATTGGGTGAAAGCGGAACAGAAATTCTCACAAGCTGTTGAATTTATAATATTAGTAGAATTTCAATCATCCAACTGAATATATGATAAACTAAACAGCCCCTAACTAAACTTGGTTTTATCACGCCTTCACAAACAACTTTATTTACACTATATAATAATAATAATATATCCTCACGCCTTCCCACAAGGGTCCCCGAAGGGGTAGGCAGAGGTGTATAGGTAATACCCACACACCCACTTTCCGCCAGAGGTATATTAGGTGCCAACGTGACAGATGGCGAGTCCATCGCCGTTACTGAAGCACGACTATACATACGCCTTTGAATTACTTCTCAGATGTATGCAGGTTTCCTCTCGATGTTTTCCTTCACCGTAAAGCTCGTGGTGTGACTAATCACTGTACTTAAGTTCAGAAAAAACTCATTGGTACAGTCGGGATTCGAACTGGCGACCTTTGCGTCGCAGGCAACTGCTTTATTTTTTATTTACTTTTTTATTTACTTATTTACTTTAATTTACATTAACAACAATTAACAATATTTACAAAAAACTGTTGTATAACTAACTAAGTAGGTACTTATAGATAAAATATTTGCCCCAAATCGGTATCCCGTGGCAACGTGCTAAGTAGACTAGCAGCATTGCCATGTTGTAGAGCATACTTCACCGTGAAACTCGTGTTTTTCTTTTATACCTCTAAGGTGGCGGTAAGCGGTTACCGCCTCCTATGGACGCTTGCAACACCAAGGGTATATCGTTCGTGCGTTGCTGACAATATCTATAAAATTCTACTGTAGGTATGTGGTCTATGACTGGACTGGCCAATATTGAGTTCACTCTTTACACAAAATACAATATACAACATTTTTATTTTCCTTTACGTGAGTACATCAATTTTAACATAGGGTTGAAGTTTCCTAGTAAGTATGAAAATACTTGTATCAGGAAACATGCGGGCCAGAAATGTACGTATGCCACCTTTTGGACCTGAATGATTTCAGACGACTTAAAGTCGGGACGAGGAATCCAGGTGATCAAACCAGGGCCGGAGCACACGTTCGTCCTGGACGAGGAGGCGCTCGGCTCGCTGCTGCTGCGCGAGGATATCCGCGACCGCGCCGTGGTGGTGATCTCAGTGGCGGGCGCCTTCCGCAAGGGCAAGTCCTTCCTGCTGGACTTCTTCCTCAGATACATGCACCACAAGGTCAGTGGCCTCCGAAGTAAAAAACGTCTTCTTCTAGAAGGTTAGTCGAATGTAGAAGCGAATGAGGGCTTAGTCTCGAAATCTGGCGCTCTACTATTTCTGCCCACTTCGTGTGGGACCCGATGTTGATATATATGTATGTATCGTTCGTGCATGAGTATTCGTTGCTTGGAAGAGTAGCGTAGCGTGACTTAGTTCCGAGTATATGCTGCCGTGTGCGGAAGGAGGGAAGGACACACCTAGACGAGAGCCACATCTGTAGTATAAATAAAATGTTCCATCGGGGGGTCGAACAATAACTTAGAACAATAATAGACTTGGCCACCAGACTCTCAACAATCCCGTTCTTCGTAATGTCGACTGCCTTCGTGTTATTGTTGTACTTCATTACTAAAATTATATTGTCACGCCTTTCCATAAGGGACCCCAAAGGGGTCGGCAGAGGTTTGTGGATAGTACACATACATCCACTTTTCAAACCATACACACATTTTAAATGCCGATGTGACAGTTGGCGTGTCTACTACTACCGTTACTCAAGCACGACTAGCATATGCAGGTAAATCTCGAAGTGTGCCCAATTACTGTGCTTAAGTTAAAGAAAGACATTGGTACACTCGGGCCTTGCACTTGCAGTATTTGTGTTACTGAAAATTCGTCCCAACACTCGGGCACCACGGCTCTTAAATAAAATGTATTACTATAGATGGACTATACAGCCGTGGTGGCCGAGTGGTTCGAGCAGTTGCCTGCGACGCAAAGGTCGCAAGTTCGAATCCCGACTGTACCAATGAGTTTTTCTGAACTTAAGTACAGTGATTAGTCACACAACGAGCTTTACGGTGAAGGAAAACATCGAGAGGAAACCTGCATACGTCTGAGAAGAAATTTAAAGGCTTATATATAGTCGTGCTTGAGTAACGGCGATGGACTCGCCATCTGTCACGTTGGCACCCACGTTAATATACCTCTGGCGGAAAGTGGGTGTGTGGGAATTACCTATACACCTCTGCCTACCCCTTCGGGGACCCTTGTGGGAAGGCGTGAGGATATATTATTTATATATTATTACTATAGATACAATACCCTATGGCAAGCGATTACAGCCACTTATGAACTTTTGCAGCATCAAAGCTAATTGTTAACGACCCAGCAAGAATCTCTTCACACCCTGCTTGACGGACTCCATGGTACACGCAAATAAGGAACTCATTCCACACCCTGAGCCTTCTGTAAAATTTCTAAAATCTTTCTGTATAATTCTAGTACACCTTGGGCGACAGTGGTGGCAACTGGCTCGGTGCTGAGGACGAGCCCTTAGAAGGGTTTAGCTGGTGCGGCGGGCCTGAGAGGAACACGACCGGCTTGCTGCTCTGGTCACAGCCCTTCAAAGCCACCCTGGAGAATGGGGAAAAGGTATACTTGTTCTTATTCTATAATATAACTAGCTGTCCCGCCCAACTTCGCCCGGGCGAAAAATGTAAATTTCCTGAAACACGATCGCAGCGCCACCTATCGGGTCCAACTGTGATGTAAGCTATCCTATCTTTTAAGTTGGATCAAACTACACACGGCGTGCAAATTTTATTGAAATCGGTTCAGTAGTTTAGGAGTCTATAGCGGTCAAAAAACGTGACACGTAATTTATATATATTAAATAGCTGTCCCGCCCAGCTTCGCCCGGGTAAAAAAGTACAATTTCCTGAAACACGATCACAGCGCCACCTATCGGGTCCAATTATGATATAAGCTATCCTATCTTTTAAGTTGGATCAAACTGCACACGGTGTGCAGTTTTGAGTGTCATTGAGGACAAACATTGTGACACGAGATTTATATATATTAAGATTATATCATCATCAACATATCATCACGCCGATTCCCTAACGGGGTAGGCAGAGAGTATAGAGCACCAGTTCTCTCTAGACTTACATACCACACACATTAAACACACATTAAGACGCTTGTTTTAACTGGGCAGGTAGTGATATTGCTGATGGACACGCAAGGCACGTTCGACAGCGAGTCCACGGTGAAGGACAACGCGATAGTGTTCGCCCTCTCCACCCTCATCTCCTCCGTCCAGATATACAACCTCTCGCAGAACATAGAAGAGGACGACCTCCAACATTTACAGGTGACATTCTGCTAATATTATTGACAATTGAATTGACATCCAAACAAAATCACTTAGCCCCAAACTAAGCAAAGATTTTTTGTAACTAGACAACGGTTTACTTACTTATATAGATATATAGATACATAAACACATCCCAGAATAAGGGTGTAAATACTCTTGATGACGCCCTCAGCGGGAATTAAATCCGCGACCTTAAGTTTCGCAGTCAGGAGCTCTAACCACTAGACCAGTCGGCCGTCGGCAGATATCGATCCTCAACGATCCGTGGCATGCGAGGAATGTCTTATGTGGTTTTTAAAAGAGCCCCTAATGGCCCCAAGACTCGCGGGTAGAATCACGATGTAGAGCTAGTGTAGAAAAATCCCACGAATGAAGGTAATCAGGGTGTTCAAAAAGGTTCTTCATTCGTTCAGCTCTTCACAGACTACGGACGGCTAGTGCAGAGCAGCAATGATGGCAAGCCCTTCCAAGCCCTGCAGTTCTTGGTGCGGGACTGGAGCTACCCCTACGAGTACCCCTACGGGGCGGTAGGGGGGCAGCAGCTGCTCGAGAAGAGACTCAAGGTGGGATAAAACACATACATTTAATTTTCGGTAGCGTCATGGTTCGCTTTTGTTTCGTAAAAGAACCTTTCGTTATAGAATGGTCATCACTTAACTTATCATTTGGCTTTAAACTATAAGTATGTTATCTTCCCACAACGGTTCCCGAAAGGGTAGGCAGAGGTGTGTAGGTGATACCCACATCCACTTTCCGCCGGAGATGTATATATTTATTAGGTGCTAACACCTCCACCCTTATCTACAATTTGTCATGTCTTCCTTTATACAGCTATTATGTAATAGCTCAATTGTATTTTTTGTAATAATTTTTTTCACAATTAGCGTTTTGGTACCCACTGCAATGCAGAGTCCCTCACCGGATAGGCAGGGAGAGTCGAGAGCCAGTTCTCCTTAAACTTACAGATCTTATTTGCTTCATCCGCATTTATCAGTCTCTTACATACCTACTCGTTGTTTTAAAGTATTTGGCCATTATCTGGTTTAAGGTCCGCGAAGGACAACATAAAGAGCTGCAGACCCTGCGCCAGTACATCAAGGCATGCTTCGAAGAACTGACCTGCTACCTCATGCCGCACCCCGGCCTGAAGGTTGCCACCAATCCTGACTTCAATGGAAAACTTGCCGGTGAGATAATTTAACGGATAATAGGCGCGTGCGCATGTACTTATGTTCATAAAACATAATTGATTATAAAGAGTATTTAAATAGTTTACAGAAACATTATTATTAATTTTAACTGTATAATATACATGGAAGTAATATACATACATAGTTTGTTCGGCTCCTTTTGCACTCTATAGTTCTCGTAAAATCGTGAGTATCGTGATGTCGCAGACATAAGTGAAGAGTTCAAAGCGTCGTTGTCGGCGTTGGTGCCGGCACTGTTGGCACCCGCGCGCCTTCTGCCCAAGCGGCTGGGCGGGCGGCAGCTGAGGGCACGGGACCTGCTGCACTACTTCAAGGGATACATGAAACTCTTCAACGGGACCGACCTTCCCGAGCCCAAGAGCATTATGGAGGTAATACAGCCCTCGAGCTAAGTAACAATCTGTCTCATAATCATACATTTAAGAGCTGGTCTCTTGTCGGCGTCTCTGATGCAATTCCTTCCATATGCTTTTCTCTAGTGCAATCTGTTTGACCTCCCTAAAGCCATGAGAGACATCTCTGCTTTAAGAGCTGGTCTCTAATGCAATTCTTTCCCTTTGCTTCTGTATCGACGACCATGTATGAAGAGACTGATGAATGTGTACGAAGCGAAAGAGGTATGTAAGTCTAGAGAACTGGCGCTCTATACTCTCTGCCTACCCCGTTAGGGACTCGGCATGATGATATGTATGTATGCGTCTGTTCAGCGCAATATCTTTGATGTCCATATACGCATGTCATGAGACATTTTTCTGGGAAACTCGGGCTTCGTGTCTGGTCTCTGTTCTCTAGTCTCGGCTTAACGGACTTCAATTATTAATGTAATGAATAAAATATTGACATTATTGTGCGAGTTTACGTAAATTTAAGTTAAGAGGGAACTAGACTAGCACACTATTTTCGCAACCTACCCGCCTACCTCGGTGATTCGGAATGATGATATCAATGTATGTGCCAATGGCGAGGTGCCTATAACGAATGCGACTTTGATGATAATTACCAATCATATTTTTTATTTTTATTACTTGTAAGATTTTTGAATTCTTTTCTGTGCTGCCCCAACCAACCTATCTGATACCGAAATCACTAACGCAATCCTATCGTGACCAGACACGTAGACCCTGACCTCCTTATAAAGTTCTAGTAATTTCATGATGTAATGTGACACCCAGGCTACAGCAGAAGCCAACAACTTGTCAGCGATGGCGGAAGCTCACGACGAGTACGACAAGCTGATGGAGGAGGTGTGCGGCGGCAGCAAGCCTTACCTGCAACCGCGGCGGCTGCTGGACGAGCACGAACGCATCAAGAACAAAGCGCTGCACGCTTTCCAGTGCAGGAAGAAGATGGGCGGCCGCGACCTGGCTGATACGTACCAGGCCCAGCTGGAACAGGTCCGTTTATCTTTCCCATAAGTGATGAAGAGAAGATAATTTAGCCAGCAAAGGTCTACGACCTCTGCCTCCAAGGATTAGGGGATCCGTCATGGATTTTCCACGTTTCACGACTTTGCGTGAGCTATTGAGCATGTTTATGAAGGAACGGGAAGTGTTCCATTGATTGATGGATTCGCCATCTGTCATGTCATGTGTCAACGTAACTAAAATATATCTCTGACGGGGAGTGGGTGTGTAGGTACTACCTTTACACCTTTGCCTACCCCTTTAGGGACCCTTGTGGGAAGGCGTGAGGATGTATGGATTAAAGTGAAACTCGTGAACTTTGACACTGGTGAAATGAGTCCCTAACATATTTAAAGCAGAGTTCTTTTCTATTGTGCGCAGGAAATAGACGAGAAATTCGAACAGCTGAGAACGTTCAACGAGAGCAAGAACTTGTTCAACATGGTAGGCACTCCGGCCGTGCTGCTGCTGCTCATGGTGGTGGGCTTCCTGCTTACCATGATGGGTGTGCAGACCGTCGTGGCTGTCGGCCAGACCATGGCGTACGGAGCCGCTGTCCTGCTGGCTATTTGGGTTTATACTAGGTAATGATTGAGTCTTTTGACATTATGTACAGTCGGGACGCGAAACATCCGTCAGTTTTCAAATTCATAAATAATAACAATTAATTCATTTCAGATATTAAAATCCATAAATTAATAAAATAAAATACATTGTTTTTGAAATTAAATATTCCAAATCAAAATTAAGAATAAAATTAAATAAATCAAATATTACTCTATACTACATTTACTATATTTAGGTTAATATTAATCAGGCTCATTGAACCTTTTGGAACTAAACTACTAAGCTGAATTATATAATATTAACTTAGATACTAGGTAATGATAACAAGAGTCAATTTACTATCCACATTACAAAAAAAATTGTCCTCTAATTTAGTTTCATTAATAACATCGATCTTGTTTTATTGGCCGAGTCACTACGAAGATAAAATCAAATTTTCTATTCAATTGTCAGTGTGTCGTATTTTTTCACTTGCAAACGTCAATGCGATATTCTGAATTAAATGTTGGCATGGCTGACAATTGGCTTGTTGCAAGCAAATGGCGACTTAAGGTGACGAACCTATTACTCTAACCGGTAACATACTATAAATATATATATATATATATATATATATATCTCAGTATAGGCAGACTGTAGGTAGAGGTGTATAGGTAATACTCACACACCCATTTTCCAGAGGTATATTTGGTGCTAACGTGACAGATGGCGAGTCCATCGCCGTTACTCAAGCACGACTATACATACGCCTTTGAATTTCTTCTCAGACGTATGCAGGTTTCCTCTCGATGTTTTTATTTGGTAACATACTAGTTATCCGTAAATGTGATTTTGATTCAATGGCTTTGCAGGATAACGGGCAACTTGCCGGAGGTCGGAGCTCGGCTGGACGAATTTGCGGGAACTATAAAAGGATATGTAAGCTCTTCATACATCTATATTAGTACTCATAACCTTCACGCAAGTGTCAAGTCTCAAGAGATAGGTAGAGGTTTTAACAAGTCTTTTCGCAGGAGATATATTGATGTGCAAACAATGACAGATGGCGAGTCCATCGCCGTTACTCAAGCACGACTATACATTCGTCTTTGAATTGCTTCTCACACGTATGCACGTTTCCTCTCGATGTTTACCTTCACCGTGAAGCTAGTGGTGTGAATAATCTCAGAAAAACACCTTATAACAGTTTGGATTTCAACATGCAACCTTTGCTTTGCAGAAACTTTTACAACCACTCGCCCACCCTTCTATAATTAACTTTTATATAGCAAACAATAAAACTAAACTGTCTACAAATAATAGTCACGCCAAGTCTCTAACAGGGTAGGCAGAGTTTATCTTTTGCTACGTCTACATTCATCAGTCCCTTTATACATGCTCGCCGGTTTCGAGTACTCTTGACGTTACCGTCCTTTAGTGCCCAATCGATTTGATCTAGGTAGTTGGAACATGGTCTTCCTCTACCTCTTACACACACTTTCGCCTTCTAGTATTTTCATTGCGAAAACATACATATCATGACGCCGAGTCCCTAACGGGGTAGGCAGAAAGAGTAGAACGACAGTTCTCTCTGGACTTACATAACTCTAGCTTCGTCCACGTTAATCAGTCTTGTCACACACGATGTCGTCGGCTTCGAGGACTAATAACATTTTGGTTATCATTTCAGATCCTACGGCAAGCCGCTGGTCACCACACGGAGAAGTCAAGCAAACACACTCAATAATAGTAGTTTTTGTAATTTTATACATAAGCTTGATAGTGCCATCTACGAAGACGCGCCCCAGAAACTTCTAGTCGAGGGGTCGCGGGATGTGGGGAATATGTCTCGAGTCAATTAACTGTAGTGTACGTGTGCAATATTAGTAGAAGGTTTCACACACTGAAAAGTATGAGGAAGAATAGTGGGGCACGTGTTCGTGGTTGGCACTATCTATAATTCTTTTTTGTGAATAAGTACCTTACTAGCTTAAAATAAGGCCACAAAAGATATACGACATACCTCTGTAACATAAATAATATGTACATAGTTAGAAATGTACATAATGTTTTATTTATTAATTGCAATAGCTTTTTTACATTTTTAACATATTTCTATATGAATTAAATTTTATACATGCATATACACATAAATAAAATAATACACCCTTTTCATAGTTTCCTTTATGACTAAAGTATATATAGTATCATTATAAATTTAAATTGAATTTAATAATTTCTAAAAAAAAATATTTAATCTATATCTAAGAGAGGTAGGGCATAACGGGTTTCCCGTTCGAATGTGGAGCTGCCCGACTGGGGCAGGACCTCCACCTTATAGAAGTCCGTAGCCAAATAACACAATTTATTGTGTTGTGTTGCTACGTGGTGAGGTTTCCAGTAATGAGCTCCTTGGGGAGGGGGAGGATTGTTATATTGTGTTGGCAGCAGAGGGATTGGTCCCATTATGCTGCCAACACAGTATAACTCTCCGAACACAGAGTAGCAACGCGCAAGTGATACTTCAGTATTGTAAGCGTAAATAGGCTGCGGTAACCTTTTTCCATCGGGTGGGCCGTATGCTTGTTTGCCACTCTTGTTGTATATAAAAAAAGATACTTATTATCATTATAAAGTGGGTGTGTGGGTCCGGAGTCGGAGTCCGAACCAGCCTCTTGATTTCACACAGCCGTGCTGCTCCAAAATATTCCAGGAACAATTAAATAAATAACTACAAATATTTGGACAATGAAATCGTTTTATTCCACATAACAAAATAAACTTTAAAACGGTATTTTACAACAATTTCTCTCCATCCTTTTGATCCCGAACATCCCCCCTTTTAACCGAACATATAAACGAATGATTGGCACATCTTACAAGGACAGCACCATTTAACACTATCCTTCGCAATACATATAATTTATTATCGTGCACAAGTTCTAGATATGTATATATTATGTACATTTATCTTGACATGTAATAAAAAAGTATATTTATTTAACCGCCTAACCAATAAAACCCCCGAAATTATAACATTTTTCGCGGCACGTAACTTGATCCGCGTGCGACAGAGAGGGGACTAGAATAATGTATGGTACAACATATTCTTCTCTCTACCGCATCGTTCAACTAACCTGACGACAATTGCATCTACTTTCAACATTAACTCGTTTCGTTATGGATTATTCCTAATAGAGTTCGATCAGATCACAGAGTGCTCCAGTCAATTAATAAAAAGCGTTATTGCCGATATTGTACCTTATTTCTTATGCATTAGGTTTATATTTGAGCTTTAGCTTAACCGGCTTGGCGTGGTCGGGTAAGTAATGAAATATGGACTCTAATTTGTTCAAAGTAGGGTCGTTTATCGCAAATTTATGAAATCAACCTTACAATTTTAGATTTCGACCATCTAATTACAGTTCTAGAGCATTTAACAAGGTTATAACCTATTTTACGTGATTCATGCACATTTAAATAACATTTAATTAACAATTTTCAATAATATAAAGATGATTATCGTTTGATTTTTAGAGGTTAAGTTTTGTCATTTTTTTTGTAGGGCCTTGATGTCATAAACTGATACTCGAAGTTGGCACCTCTGAGAATTATGTACAATTACTATTAGGTATCTATTTTTATTATACCACTAGTGTGGCAAACAAGCGAGCGGTCCGGGTGATGGTAAGGATACAGCCACTTTTTTTTATACCACTGTGGTGGCAATCAAGCATGCGGCCCGCCTGATGGTAAGTGTTTACCGCCGCCTATGGACGCTAGCAACAACAGGTGTTTGGCTCGCGCGTTTCCGACGTCTTTTCACACCCCTCTTGAAGAACATGCTGTGCTATAAGATGCATATAGTTATACATATATCCAGGATTAATATCGAACTTTAAATATTCCTACGTGATGGTGCTCATTGACAACCTAACGACAACATGCGTGTACGCATTAGCACTGAGTTAATTAAAATAATGAAACATGTTTTCTTACGCAGGTTATGCCAAACAACACTGGCATTAATATCTCTGTGCGATTCAACAAGTATTAAAAAAATTCAACATAATTTTTCAACATAATTACGGTGAATAATTTGTCCATATTGATTGCAATATCTTCATGTATTTACAATCAAACCCCTGTTGCCAACAAATCAATAAACATTGAAGACATTTTTCTTTTCTTTTGTGCCGACTTAAATCGTCTCGCGTTAAAGTGAGAGAGATATATACAGAGGCGGAACCACAGGGGGTTGCATAGTAAATATGTCCAACATGAGGTTTAATGTGTAAATTCTGGCGATTTCTAGTACTAAAGATTATTTTGATTTCACGTTTAAGATGTTTCTGCTCTTCTGCATTTGTCATCTGCTCACGAATAATGATATAGACTACGCTGCGTCACACGAAAATGCAACTAATCCGTTTCTCATTGGGAGTCTATCATTATCACTATACATATAAAACAAAAACGCCGCTGTCTGTTGTCCGGAAACTGTAGAACAACGAATTCTCATGGGGCTTACACCAAAATGTATGGCGATTCAAGACAAAGGTTTAAATATATAGTTTAATATATTACACCCAAGGGAGTGGAGAAGTAATTATATACATATATATGAATTTAACGCGGGCAAAACCGCGGGGTACGTCTAGTTATCTATAATTACATAATTAAAATTGCTTTCAATATCTTTTAAATGTAGGTTTCTTACACCCCAATCACTATATCGAAGTAAAAATACACTGTCGTTTCGTTGGTCTGATGTGGGGATGTGTCCAGCGACTGTACACCCAGTAATGACTTTTTATACCGCACGGGTGGCAGGCAAGCATACGGTCCGCCTGATGGTAAACGGTCACCGCCACCTATGGACGCTTGCAACACCGACCCTCCAGGAATCCTTTCACACCCTTCTTGAAGGATGCGAAAAGAGCCACTGTCCACCGAGTCAAAGCAGTATTTTGTACGATAAACATATTTATTTATTTATTAATATTATTATTATAATAGTTCTTTGTTATATTTGTGACTTTGTTAATAACACTAATACAGGAAAATATTTATGAAAAACTGGCATCAAATCATTGAGATAAGTACATAAAACCTGTGTCTATGCGAAAGGCGCTCTCGCTGTGTATGAGCGGGCGAGAGCGCCAAATGCCAGCCTATGGTCTATTGCCATGGTCTGGCATGGCATAGCCTTTATGGTCTTGTCTCTGGCCCCAAATCGGATGAACGAATCGACTTAATAAACTCTAAACTACAAACTAGATTTAAAATTCTCTAAACTGTACAAACAACCTCTCAGCTGTATAATATCAACCGTAACCAATCCTTTACCGAGAACTACAATACAACGTGAGCCCCCACACTGGGACCCGTTCGTGACGTCACGGCTCCGGGCCGTACTGGGAAGTGTTGGATCATTTGACACTTAAGACGATAGCAATAGATGTCATAATGCTTTGCGATAGCACAACTAAGATGTATAAGGCAAGAATAGTAACATAGAGCGCTTCAATAACATATCATATTTACGAGACTACTCTACATATTTTTAATTTTTTATTTAAATTAAAAAAAAACTACTTGTTTTTTATTTTACCGAGATGACACAATGTGTTGTAGACAAAAAGCCTTTTTATTTGGAAAATAATATTCAAATATTTGGTCCCATTTTTTTACGACAAAGTTTGCTGACACTCTTTTAGCCGCCTGGCAAGCGGTAGCCATAAGGGAGGAGTATAGATGGCAGTTTTTTTTATTCCACATGGGTGGCAAACAAGCATGCGGTTCGCCTGATGGTAAGCGGTTACCGCCGCCTATGGACGCTTGCAACACCAGGGGTAGATTTACATAGGGTACTTAAATATTTCCAACTCTGTCTTCACAATTAGCTACCGATTATTATTATAACAATATATTTATTTAGTTATTTCCGTAAGTCTAAATTATATTTGGGTCCCAAATTTGTCGCCCTAGGCTACATCATACTCAACGTTTTGGTAAATCCGCCCCTGATGAGCATGCCATGTCCTGGGTATCATTCAGGCTTATACTGATAAAGGGTTTGCCTGAAGGACGTCCAAGAGCAATGCAATTCGTCCTTTAACCTACTATAAGGTGGAGGTTCTTTCGGGACTCCAATTGTGAATAGGAGATAAGAGAAGAGAAGCTTTTATCCATTGAGCATAATTTAAATGTATAGCTTCAAATTTATGGCAAATCACCAAACTTTTTGTAACACAGACATGTGTGTATTTTCCGTCTCTTCCACAGTACGGCCTCTCAGTCAGAAATGCGCTGAGGGCAAACACAAAATTATCCACTATACTACTTCATCATTATTCATTGGTCTTGTTAAAATAATAAAATTTGCCTGGACGCTTACGCATACGAATTTAGTCAGCTGATCCCTTATACGTAGTGTAGAAGACTAGTTAAAACAGTCGTATTTTTCTATGGCCAATAATAGACTTGAATTTTTTATTTTAATGAACATTATAAATGTATGACTGAATAATTCTGTTCACACGTGGTTTCGATTAAAAAAAAAATCAAAATTTCTTAAACAATAAATCAATATTCGACTTTACTGTTAGACACTTAAAGATCGAAAACGTATCGACTTGTATTTTAGTGCAACATTGCTCAGATCATCAAACTCGATTGGTATGCGCAAGCACATCATTAGGCAACGGCTCTGTAACAATATAGATACAAGAGTACGCCCGGCCCCTCCTAGTCACGGAGTCACGGGGAGGCCCAGTACCTTGAGCGAACGGAACACATTAACAAAAACAAACTTTATTCAATATCCCATTGTCACCACACACCTTAAGGCAAACAGTCATAGAAAACCTTCTGAGCTTAAAACCCCGTGCACATAATTCCATACTCTACACCTACGTATATAAGGGCAACTTTTGACTGACCATTCGCCAGAGAGAGTCACATCACTAGAGCGCACTGCACGGAACGCGGAAGGTCCAGGGGGCCGAGAGCCGGCGCGCGGGGGCCATCACAAGTGCTTGTGCTTGCCGTTGGCGGCCGGGGCCGAGGCCGGGGCCGGGGCCG
>JACCPG010007810.1:0-14136 GCA_016069955.1 Drepana arcuata
TTCTACTTCGTAATTATGATTTGTGGCCGACTTTTTATGTTGGTTTATGGTTTACAATCATAATCAAAGGTCGTACTCCTCGTGCTGTAGTATTATGGGATTTTCCTCATTTTAATATTATTTGATTTAAAAAGCCGTGGTGGCCGAGTGGTTCGTACAATTGCCTGCGACGTCGCAAGATCGAATCCCGACTGTACCAATGAGTTTTTCTGAAAATAAGTACAGTGATTAGTCACATTAGGAGCTTTACGGTGAAGGAGGAAACTTGCATACGTCTGAGAAGCAATTCAAAAGCGTATAGTCGCGCTTGAGTAACGGCCATGGACTCGCCATCTGTCATGTTGGTACCTAAAATATATCTCTGTCGGAAAGTGGGTGTCCCATACACCATATTTTATACATATTACCTATACACCTCTGCCTACACCTTCAGGGACCCTTGTGGGACGGCGTGAGGATATATATATATATATAATACACACACACACACACACACGCACAAAAAGAATAATATTTATTTATTGAATTATTCTTATGTATTGATGTAAGGATCGTAGCAAGTGGAAAGAAGTGGTCTCTGCCTACCCCTACGGGAAAGAGGCGTGATTATATGTATGTATGTATTATATGTATTATTCTTTATTGAAGCCGCGGGAAAATGCTTTAATTTTTAAATTAGGAAACGTTCAACTAACCCTTGATATTTAATCAACCTTTCATATAATACTTAAGCACCCTATTGTAGAGTTGAAAACTTTTGGATGGCAAGCGATGCTCACGATACTTTGTGCCTTGCAAACTTCTCCATTTTAAAAGGTTTTATGGAAAATACACTGAAAGTACAAGTGAATAAACAATGCCTTCTGAAAGTTTTTAGGTAACTGAATGTTATCATTATGAAAGTAGACAATGCGTGTACTAAGCATTGCATGTACATATTTTACCAAAAATAAAGTTTTCTATAACAGTACTATTATTATGTTTGAATAGAATAAATGAGGTTTAAATAAATAAGCCTTCTACATTATCTGCCTGTGCTATATTATTTATATATATCCTCACGCCTTCCCACAAGGGTCCCCGAAGGGGTAGGCAGAGGTGTATAGGTAATACCCACACACCCACTTTCCGCCAGAGGTATATTAGGTGCCAACGTGACAGATGGCGAGTCCATCGCCGTTACTCAGGCACGGCTATACATACGCCTTTGAATTTCTTCTCAGACGTATGCAGGTTTCCTCTCGATGTTTTCCTTCACCGTAAAGCTCGTGGTGTGACTAATCACTGTACTATTGTATGTACGGTATATTATTTGCAGGAAGTACTAAATAATATAATAAAATACAGAGCCCTGGTGGCCGAGTGGTTCGAGTTGCCTGCAACACAAAGATTACAAGTTGGAATCCCGACTGTTATAATAAGTTTTTCTGAACTCAGTGACTAGTCCCACCACAAGCTTTAAGCAAAACATCGAGAGGAAACCGTATGTATAGTCGTGCTTGAGTAGCAGCGATGGACTCGCCATCTGCCACGTTAGCACCTAAAATATATCTCTGGCGGAAAGTGGGTTTGTAGTCACTACCTACACACCTCTGCTTAGCCCTTCCATCTCTTTGTTCACTCCCTCTTTATCCTTAAGTTAAATATGATATTAGTAAAAATTGTTAAAGAAATATAAAATAACAATCTCGGGTCTCGTCACTAATGAATATGTGAACGCTGTGTTAATAAAACGAGAGCTGTTCAATTTTATGCATTTTCATAGAAAGCACATGTGTACTAGTTCCAATTATGTATGTCAGCAATACGTAAGCACAGGTAAGAGGCATCATCAATGTTCACAGCATCGGGTCCAACCAGATTGGGTTGAGCATATTTTATTTACCAAAAGTAGTAACACACTTTACTTTTATCTATATGTACATTACGATGCTTCAGAGTCGTGTTTTCACTAGCGATATCAAAACCAAAATCAAAAATCGAAATCAAAATATTTTATTCAAAGTAAGGGACACAGGGAACACTTATATACACACATGTTTAATATAAACTAAAGTTACAACCGTTTCCAAGAAAAAATACCTGCCAGGAGAAGAAACGGCGAAACAAACTCCACGGTTTTCTTTTTAACATTTGTTCCCTTTTACGTAGGGGTAGAAAAGATTAAATTTACATATATAAACTCTGTACAAGAGAAGCAATTAATTGCCATGCATGGCCATCATTCAAATAATCTGATGTTATCATCACACTGAGACCCTCACGGGTAAGTAGAGAGTAGAGTAGATACCAAATATCCATAGATACAATAGTTACAAGGGGCCACGGCATCTTACTTATATTATAGATGCGAATTAGGAGGATGTTTGCTATTCAATCGTGCCAGAAAGGCAGAACGGAATTGGATCTAAATTGGCACAGAGAAACATTATTAACTGGACTAACACATAGGAGCCGTGGTGGCCGAGTGGTTCGAGCAGTTGCCTGCGACGCAAAGGTCGCATGTTCGAATCCCGACTGTACCAATGAGTTTTTCTGAACTTAAGTACAGTGATTAGTCACACCACGAGCTTTACGGTGAAGGAAAACATCGAGAGGAAACCTGCATACGTCTGAGAGAAATTCAAAGGCGTATGTATAGTCGTGCTTGAGTAACGGCGATGGCCATCTGTCACGTTGGCACCTAATATACCTCTGGCGGAAAGTGGGTGTGTGGGTATTACCTATACACCTCTGCCTACCCCTTCGGGGACCCTTGTGGGAAGGCGTGAGGATATATTATATATTATTATTATAACACATAGAATATGTTTTAAGGCAAATAAATAAATACATTTTTAAATCAAATATAAAGTGGGTGAAACAGCCAGGATTTACTTACTAGTCACACATTTTGAGTAATTGATTTTTTTTTAGTTTAGAAGTGTACTAACTTAAGAAAATGAATGGAAATAGTAAATAAAATATACATTTTAGACCACTTATTTTTTATAATCCTAAAGCTAAGTAATGTTTTGATTTTTTAAATTCTCAATAACATGTTATTAATTTCGTAATATTTAATGTCTGTGTTGCACATCTGATGAATGTTATTTTTAGTAATTAGAAAATCGTGTGTAGTGATGAGCGCTGTGCAACTTCTAGACCAGGATGGCGTACAACCGGTTTGTGCAGGCGTGACACTTACTATCAGACTGGCTTGTTGCTAAGCGAGACATACGAAAAAGATATAATAATGTTTTACAAGGTTGAATTGAATGTAGTTATTTATATGTACATCTTCACATCTTCACACCTTCCCACAAGGGTCCAGGACGGGAGGTAGCAAAGGTATGTAGGAAATACGCACACACCCACTTTCTAACAAACATATATTTTGGGAGTAACTCAACCACGACTATACGTACGCCTTTTAAATAGGAAGATAAATAAGAATTTTAAATAAGACTATTTCGTAATTAACATATAATAAATACGTATTTTTCCAGAAAATTATCTTAAAACCGTTTCGTGGACTTAGTCGTCGTGAATAAAATGAAAATAATCGAATAAATGTCTAATATAGAATTAAAAATATATTAAAGCATGAGCAATTTATATTGCAGGAAGTTTTTAAATAAATACATCATTTGAGTTGAATATCTTCATGCCTTTTTTTTATACCTCCAGGGTGGCAAACAAGCATGCGGTCCGCCTGATGGTAAGCGGTTACCGCCGCCTATGGACGCTTGCAACACCAGGGACATCACTTGCGCGTTGCCGACCCTGCAGGAATCTTTTCACACCCTTCTTGAAGAACTCCATGCTGTACTCTCCAGGGAAAACCTCAACGGGGAGCTCATTCCACAGCCTGAGCGTTCGCGGAAGGAAACTCCTTTGGAAGCGCACAGTGCGAGGCCTTTGTGATTCCAAGGTATGGGGATGAATTCCCCGTCGATGGCGAGAGGTGCGGTGGTAGAAGTGGGCATCATGTCGAACAATTCTGCAGAACACTTCCCGTTATACAAGCGGTAGAACACACACAGGGAGGCAAAGTCTCTCCTCAGACTTAGTGATTCCAAGCCGCTTGTGAGCATGAGATCATCGACAAACTAGCGGAGCGTTTCTGAACCGCGTCAAAAGGCCCTAACTGGTATCCAGGGGCTCATGCCTTTCCAAGCTCTCGAAAGTTGTATCATGATCTACCTTTATCTTAGGAATATTTATCCCATCAGGCAGTAATACGCTTTTTTCGTCCACTTAAAAAAACAATATACTTAAATTGAATGGTTTGAGTATATTGTTTGATTTGATGATGATTTTGCAATGATGTTAAGACAAATTTCTTACATACATACATATCATCACGCCAAGTCCCTAACGGGGTAGGCAGAGAGTATAGAGCGCCAGTTCTCTCTAGACTTACATACCTCTTTCGCTTCGTCCACATTCATCAGTCTCTTCATACATGCTCGTCGGTTTAGAGTATAGTATATAGTTTCGAGTACTCTTAACGTTCCCGTCCTTCAGAGTCCGATCTATTTGATCCAGGTAGTTGGAACGTGGCCTTCCTCTGCCTCTTCTTGCACACACTTTTGCTTTGTATATCTGTTTCGTCAATCTTTCTTCACTCATCCTTTCTATGTGTCCAAACCAACGTAACATGCCTTACTAATTTCTTAACAAAAGCTAAATATGATTCAGATCCCTAACCTGAGAGATTATAAACTAGCAGACTCGGCCACGCGTTGCTGTGGCTAAGGTTTTTATTATATTACATTGTAAATGAATATCATGCCAAAATAATATTTTGACCAAGTTTAATACCTATGGAAGCAATAATTGAAAAACCGATTTTGTTTTTATTTAACGCCCCCGCGTTCCACCTCGCGAGTGGAGTTTCATAAAATCCGTTCTTATCTGACCTCTACACCGCGTAAGGAATACTCCTACCAAATTTCAAGTCAATCGGCCTTATTCATAAAAGGGATCTCCTATGTATATATATAGATTCATATTTTTGGTACTAAACTTTTATTCTAGACCTAGACAGAGACTAGAGACTAGAGACTAGACAAAGGTGGGGAGACAGAGGGTCTGTAGCAGCACACGCTCTCTTCGCCGCCGATATATTTAGGTGCCAAGGTGATTGCTGGCGAGCCCATCGCCGTCATTAAAATACGATCCACGAGCTTTTGAAATACTTCTCAAATATAATTTGTTTTTTCTTCTCAATATTCACCTTCACCAAATAACTGTGTTGTTATTAATCGTTCGTATAACGTCCAACTATTTAGCATAATAACAAGATGATATGATAAAGTACGCTCCAGCAATTCCACATGATATTACCGACATTATTTCGGTCCTTGTTTATTCCGTTCACATGAATAATAATACATCTGTTATCTAAGGAATGCATGTTTACTTTACTGTCAAACAGTAATATGACGATATCGGGCAGTAAAAAGTGCAATTAATCTTTTATTTCTTTGCCCATTGGAGGGATACAACATTTCATTAGCATGTTTGCAGCCGCACTAACCACTTTATGGGCCTTATAGATTTGCTTCTGTCCCTCGTCAACTTGTACCAATTGTACCTTGGGAGGATTCCACACTAATCGACCTAGCATAAAACCTTATTGGACCTAGCCCTAAGATAGCCAAAACTTGTACAGCCAAAACTAACAATTGGAACCGTACCAACAACAGTTAGTTGTCTATTTAATTTTGACATAATTTACGCCATACATTTGTAATAATTCGATTTTCGAATCACTGGCAACCGTAGACCATCCCGAAAAGGATAAAAAAAATCCAAGTTTTTCCAATAAAGCATGATTATAATATTTGCATACCAGAACCGTTCCCAGAATCGCCCTCCGGTAATTATAAGCGGACTGTGACAGATAGTAACTATACCAAAACCTTTCTCTCATATTTCTCTCATCGGTTTTGGTAGCATTCAAGCAGGGTTGTCGTTAGTGGTCGTAAATTATTTTATCGTGGTCTTTAATTTGTAATTTTGCTGTCATATTGTACAGTGAGGTTCCATCGAGCGACCGTTTTAAATTGAAATGGATTATCCCTTAACAACCTCTGAGGCCTGTAAAATTATACTCCTCCTTTGAAGTTGCTCCAAAATACCAGGAATTGAAATGCACTTAGTATTCATGTAATATAATCAATAGAAAGTGACAGCATGCATTTGTCTACAGGACCATTATCCATGTCATATATTTAATAAAAATATATACATAGGTACCTCGGAATGTAGTGCATTATTCTCGCGGTAAATTTTATGGGCGGAATAATGCAATAACATATATAATAAATAATGTAAAACAAATGACTCAAGCTTTCTATACAATGTATTTTTACGAGATGATCGTAAAGGCAAACAGCTAATCTGCCACTTTCACACGCCTGAGGGGCAAGACAATTCGACATGGAAGTTATTTCAAAGGTAACATAGATTGCAGCACTGCACCAGGCGCATTACTATAACTATCCTTGTATGTATGTATGTATATCATCACGCCAAGTCCCTAGCGGGGTAGGCAGAGAGTATAGAGCGCCAGTTCTCTCTAGACTCACATACTTCTTTCGCTTCGTCCATATTCATCAGTCTCTTCATACATGCTCGTCGGTTTCGAGTACTCTTAACGTTCCCGTCCTTGAGACTCTGATCTATTTGATCTAGGTAGTTGGAACGTGGCCTTCCTCTGCCTCTTCTTGCACACACTTTTGCTTTGTATATCTGTTTCGTCAATATTTCTTCACTCATCCTTTCTATGTGTCCAAACCAACGTAACATGCCTTTCTTTATCTTTACAATCACACCCTCATTCACTCTAGTTGCTTTGCGAATCTCTTCATAATATATAACTAGCCATTACCATACCTACCATTTCAGAAAAGTGTGAAAGAGGTGGATTTATTGTCTAATGCGTCTCTTTCGTCATGGTAATTACTGGCATCCTTATCATCATCATTTTCAGCCCATATTCACCCACTGCTTGATATGTGCCTACAGTATATATATATATATATATATATATATATATAAACATAAGCTAAGGCTTTAGCATATATTTATATATTATGGTGTTGGCCTCCTCGGTTTTATGCCAGTATTCTCGGTCATGTCGTCGGCCTAACTGGTGGATTATATAGAAAAGATAATGACTTATCTTCTCGTAATCATGAAACGCCAATTCCCTCTAACCATACACACCTCTTGCTCAATTCACATTAATTAGTCTCTTCATACTTGCTGATCGGTTTCGAGAACCCTTAACATTCCCATCCATGAGTAGTCGATTTGATCTAGAGTATTTGGAAAATGGTTTTGTCATTATATTATCATGCTAATACGTATAGGAAGGTTCCTAAACTACGTAATTAGTTACTTCTTTTGTTTCTTGCAAATTCAGTCCATTTGTTATACAGGTTCGTGTATCCTTGTTTGTTCGGTAAATTTATTCTAGGAATTAGGATTGAGATAAGACAATATATTTTGCAAGAAATATGGACACAATGGTGTTACATAGAATTTTTATTATTCTACTAAGTAAGAGTCCCCGAAGGGGTAGGCAGAGTGTGTAGGTAGTACCCGCACACCCACCTTCCACCGGAGATATATTTTCGGTGCCAATCTGACAGATGGCGAGTCCGTTGCCGTTACACAAACACGACTGTAGCCTACGCCTACTATACGCCTTTGAATTTCTTCTCTAACGTATGCAAGTTTCCTCTAGATGTTTTCCTTTACAGTAAAGCTCGTGTTGTAACCAATTACTGTTTTCAGTTCAGAAAAATTAACAATAGTTTGTTAAAATGTTTATTGTACATTGTACATGTTCGTATTTCTTTTTTGCAGTTTTGATAGAAAAAATATTATTGGCGAACTTACTACATGCTTACGTAATATTTCAAATATGACACTTATAAAAGGATGTCTGTTACACAATCACGCGCCTTTAGCTAAACGAATCTATAGCCATTAACCCCGAAAAAAGTTTTAACTTTGGGTAATTAGTAATAATTCAAGCGCGGATAAAACCACCCGCTGCAATTATACATACGTACATATGATCACGCCGAGTCCCTAACAGGGTAGGCAGCGAGAATAAAGCCAGTTCGCTCTAGACTTACGGTTTGTTAGTCTAGAGCGAACTGGCTTCTTTAGCTTCGTCCACATTCTGCAAATATATTGCTTTTTTTTTACTCATTGCCATCTTGTCGACATTGTCCTTGGCTTCTCATTCGAGACCCATTCGCTCGGTATATCTATTGTATTACTCTTTCATCATCCATACGTTCTCTATTATAGGTGCTAATGTATTTTAAAGTACTTCTCTACTTAAAGTTAAAAACCATGACTACAAACTAAGAAAGATTTAAGGAATCTTAGTGAAAGTGAAATAACGAAATCAAATTACTTCCAAACGCATCATGTGGAATATAGTATGAAGAAATTTGGAATAAATAGATTTTTCGCACTTGTATCCAACCAACATTAGCGTTAAACTAAGCATATACATTTATAATAATATATCTTTATGCCTTTCTACAAAGTTATCCAAACGAATACGTGTTTAGTACCAACACACCCACTTTTCTCTGGAGATATATACCAACGTGACAGATGTCGCGTTGTTGATGTTCCTACAAGACATTGAAATATTATAAATTTGCAGTCGAGTTTATGGCTAGCTCCCGTAGAGAACTTAATATTGTATTTTGTCTGTGCTAGAAGATATTCGAGGATCATTAAGTCGACAATGTGGAGTGGTGTTAGGTAACCGCTTACCATAGCGCAGGACAATTGCTATTTATAGTTTTTTTTACAAAAACCGATGGTTAACTTTTAATATTATCACGCTTTTATTTTTATCAAAATTCTCATAGATCAAAGTTTCTATTGTAGAATATGATTCATTTATAATATTACGATTATTGTGCTTGTTGGCTGACTATATTCATCAACCACAGTAATGGAAGGCTCAAAGGGAGCTTAAATAAATTGAAAATATTGAATTTTCCTGCCCTACATAAATGTGTATCTTTCCCTGATACATGGAAATTGGGGACTCCTATAGAGGCTATTTATATCTCCGTTAAAAATGCTTTGCAAGCATGAGACCGGTCTATATTAATAAATTTAAGAAGAGTCCATCCCGTGCAATTTTAACGAAGGGACCGGGAAGAACAATAATACGCTAATGGAAAGACGAAAAACAAAAACAAGAAAATCTTCGTGTGTTCCCATTCGTCCCCTCGAATCCGTCCGTCTTGTGGTTACAAAATTAATATAATATTTATCCCTGATCCCACACGGGATTTTACGAGGACGAATGGGAATTTTAATCTCAGGTTAGTGCCATTCGACGTCTTAATTGAAATGATAGAATGGCCTTATGTACATTACAATTTTACATTAACTGTTCTGTTATCAGTCTCGAGATTGAAGAAAAGCTTAATTTGGCTATAGTGGTCGTGCTGCTTCATGTAGTCGCAACGTCAAAATAGCAGGTCCCAGACCAGCGGTCTTCCTATTTTAATGACTTTTTCTGATTTAAATACATTATATAAGTCTATCTAAGAGCTTCACAGTGAAATAGACCAAGGAAGCGTACAAACGCCTCAGAAGTAATTCAAAGTCGTGCAATTCCACGACAGACTTGGCATCTGTCAAATTGGCACTTAAATGTACAAAATACCTCCTCTTTCTGTCAACGTCATGGTCAAACTAAATACATCACTTTTAAATTACATAATATATACTGTCGTATAACTAAGGCGGAGCCAGGACTCCACATATCCAGAAGGGCTAAGGCGTCGGAGAGACACACCAATCACACAATTGCAATCATGAAATGCGCTTTGCCCAGCTGCGGTGTTTACCATATACCGCACGGGACTAGTAACAGACACAATATATTCGATTAGCCAAACAAAATAGGAATACACAGGTGTTTAGTGTTGCCAAGTTGAACATGTCGGATTGAGTATTTAGCTGAGAAAAGTTAAACAATGACTGGTTGCTGTTTATTGCTCGTATGGTAGCAAGAAACATACCTACAATTGATTGATAGTTACTGACAAAAGAGCTGCAAATTTATGCAGTCACCGGAGGATCGCATCGAGATTCGTTCACCCGTTCAACCACAGGATGTCGTGAGATCTCCGATTATATGCATATTAGTGTGAATGCAGTCAATTTCGTTTGGCGATGCGTCGCGGTACGGAAACGTTGCGTCTGGCGGCCGGCGGGTGGCCTGCGGGCGGAGCGCGAGCGGGTGCTCCTCGCAGCACCCGGTGCTCCGTAGTCGCCTGCCGAGCGTCGTCATCGAACATTCGACTCGAGACAGCCGAGCGCATCGCACGCACACCGCGTTCGCTTTCGCCAGCGAAACTTTACTCGTTCGTCGACGTGAATGAAGTGTTATTGACTGATCGGACTTTTGATCGCATATCGTCAAAACTTACATTTGAGAACTAACTGTTTTGGTTTTGTGTTGTTTATTTGTTTTTGTGACTTCACATTGGAGGTGATCGGTTTATTTCCCATACTGCCGTCTGTTTACGGTGAGTACACGTTGTATTTTATAACATTGGTATTGAAGCCTCGTACAGCTGATTTATGCGAGAAGAGATCGCGCCATGAACTGCATTTTACTGTACGAAGGTCGCACGTTAACTTGCAATCGAATTTGTTACCATGTCGCGCTCTTGCCGGACGCTGAACGTCACTCCATTTATCGCACTGTTGTTTACCTGCTCCATAAATGTCTTGTTTTAATTGCCACACTGGTTTGTGCATTTGAATTATGCAATATTATAACATTAGCCTCTTCTACAAACACCCAAAACTTGGAGCAAGTAATTAAGACAGCTCGTCGAACAGCTTATAAATACTAGTACAAATGATTGTATTGACGAGTAGTTGATGACTACGAAACAGTAAAAAAATATTACAGACATACCTACTTGTCAAGCGGTATTCACGAACTTTTCACATAAAATGATTGCATGTCTTTATGAATGACTTCGTTATCTTATGATATGACAAATATTATCAATGAATTTATTTCTTTGTGCCTTCGAGGCGTAGCTATGTGTGTATATGTGGCGCGCGTGCGTTGATGTCTTTTATAAGCGGCGGACTAGAGCCTAAAAAATGCATAAAAGCCTTAACGATTTCACTTTTCCTTCATAACGTTCTAACGTGTCTATAACTATTGTGACTACTGACATTTGTGTTTTGTAAACAGTAATGTCCGCTAAGGATTACAATAAGTGTAAACATTAATTAATTGCGTTATCTACGCGTTATCAGTATCAACTTGCTTATTATTACAAACCTTGGCCCTTTGAACGCATACGTCTGAACAGAGGCGTTAATTAACTTTGAAGGGGGATTAAATATGGTTTAGTACACTTTTGCGGCTATATGTTATGTATCCGTTGCGTTTGCGCAATAATGGCGTACCTACCATTAGATACAGAGGATTTGTTTATAACACGTATAACTCACAGCTTCCTAATTAAAACCTCGATAACCCATTAACACAAGAAACGTTTGATATCATAATGGCTGGAACAAAAAATATTCTTATCATGGTTTTATCACCATCGCAAAGCATGATTTTACGTATCAATGGAAAAAAAACAAACATTGTAAGATCGAGTCTTCTACGTGGTAGGTAGACTGATAACAGTGCAGTTCTACATTCATCAGTTCTTTCATACATGCTCGTTATCGAGTATCTGTTCTCTTATTTCATTAAATTTGTAGCAAATGTTTCAAACCCTAATAACTCTCTAATACCTTTTTATAGGAACTTAAACTTATAATATGGACAATCGATACCATTCTTAAGCATGATTCATGGCTACATTCAAATTCTAGTCATAAAATCTCCTTTTGCAAACAATAACATAGACAAAAAATGTATTTACATAAAACCTTTGTCTATGGTTCTTCTTCTTAAATTTAAGAGTTTAACTCTTGTCGGTGCAACTGATGGATATCCATGTTTCTTTATCCAGAGCCGTCTTTTTGACGTCTTTGTACGACCAGACGGTTATTTATCTCTAACTTATTCCTGGTCTACCTCTTCCTCACTTTCCACCTATTTTCCGTTCAATCGTCCGTATAATGTTCAAATACCCATCGTGACGTACAAAAGGTAAAGAAGGGAAAACATGGAAAAGAAAAGGGTAGTTTGATAGACTATTTCTTCCGTCGCGCTTTTTCTCGTTAACCGTGATAACGCAAAACTAATACATAATATTTAACGTTTAAAATGTGACTGAAGCTCCATTATTGTGCTACTTTGATTACAAGAACTTTTTAAAATTTTTAAACGCATTAGGCGTTTAAAAATTTTAAAAAGTTCTTGTTTTTAATTTTAATAGGGTACACTTAGTGAGAAACACGTTATTGTACAACCCGTGCTATGCTCTAGTTTGACCCCCTTTACACTAGGTGTCAACAAACATTGTACCTCTAATCAGACCCACCTGACACCGAATCCACACCTGTTAGCACCTCCTCAACCAAATGTGGCCACTGTTTAAGTCAATTTATACCTTAACACACCTGGCTAGAAATATTAGTTTTCCAAACACATGATGTGGAATATAAAAATGTAAAAGCTACATGTCATACTAAATATATGCTGACATTATTAAGGCTTTTGTGTGCGTTCAATGCGATGAGTTGAAATCATGTTTGTTTTGTTTTAAATAAAATTCCATTCGTTCAATCGTTCCGTCGATCGTTAATCTGTTTACAATTTTATCATATTTTAGTGTGTTCCCATTATAGCACTTATACTTTGAGATAAATTGGAGAGGAGAGTCTCTTACAGAGAAGAGACTCTTCTCTGTAAGAGACTCTTCTCTGTAAGAGACCCTTCTCTGTTAGAGACCCTTCTCTGCAAGAGACCCTTCTCTGTAAGAGACCCTTCTCTGCAAGAGACCCTTCTCTGTAAGAGACCCTTCTCTGCAAGAGACCCTTCTCTGCAAGAGACCCTTCTCTGTAAGAGACCCTTCTCTGTAAGAGACCCTTCTCTGTAAGAGACCCTTCTCTGTAAGAGACCCTTCTCTGTAAGAGACTCTTCTCTGTAAGAGACCCTTCTCTGTAAGAGACCCTTCTCTGTAAGAGACCCTTCTCTGTAAGAGACCCTTCTCTGTAAGAGACCCTTCTCTGCAAGAGACCCTTCTCTGCAAGAGACCCTTCTCTGTAAGAGACCCTTCTCTGTAAGAGACCCTTCTCTGTAAGAGGCTCTTCTCTGTAAGAGACTCTTCTCTGTAAGAGACTCTTCTCTGTAATGGACTCTTCTCTTTCAGTCCCGAAACGAGGTCCTCTATCAGGAATTATTAATTTGTGTTGCCGGTCTCAAATGCCTAATAATTGACCATGAAATTAACTGAACCTTGACTATTTCGAAGCGCTAGTCTTGACATTTACTAACTGTTCGTAAGAAAATATCGTTCTTTAACTTGTGAAACTGATTGCAGGACATTATCTATTTGTTGATGATCTCTCTCTGACGAATGTAATGTGTCTGAACGTCTAGACAGATGCTCTGATCTCTCTACCCGGAGGTTGCTCGGCATGATAATATGTATGTTTGTATGTACATAAGTATCTATCTCTTGAATGATCAGTGACAATTTAATTATAATTAGTTCATATTATACGAGCTTTAGCTGCTTAACCGACAGCTTAATATCTTTGAATGTCTCAAAGAAAAATTATGATTTAGAAAAAGCGACAGACTTGCTTGTCTAATTATGGCCCTGAAGATATTAGGGTGCTCTTACCAGTCCCTATATCTTTCGAAAACCGTTTTGGGGATACGTAAAGCTTAACTTTTTTTTCTGAAATTAAATGCAGCTTCTCTTGTAACTTGGCCTCGATTCAGTGAACAAATGTGTTTTTTTTCCTCTGAAGTGGTAGTATAGTACACAGAGCTCGCTATATTTGTAAACAGTCATTGTGGACGCTCATTGTTGTGGTAATAAAAAATCGGAACGTGTGATCTTTGGTTACAAAATATAACAACTCAATTTTGCTACATCTTATTTAAGTCATATATTTACTGATTAATTTATCTGTATTATAGCAGCGGTTAGACTC
>JACCPG010007812.1:0-23942 GCA_016069955.1 Drepana arcuata
TGAAAATTTTACGAGAGTTTCTAATGTTCACTCTCTTCCTCAGGTCGTGTCACAACTCCTTCGGTACATTCAGCGGCCTGAACGCACCGCTCTATCATCTCATCAATAAGAAGATAATTAACTCTGATACGGTAATGTGCCCATTTGAAGGAAATGAAAAAACAACGTCTGCTCTAGTGGTTAAAGCTCCTGACTGCGAACCTTGAGGTCGCGGGTTCGAATCCCGCTGAGGGCAGATATTTGTGTGAAGAACACGAGTATTTGTACCTTAGTCTTGGATGTCCTGTGTATATATCTATCTATATAAGTAAACATATCGTTGTCTAGTTACGATAACACAGGCTTTGCTTTTGGTACTAGGTCAATTTGTGTGGAATTGTCCCAAGGCATTTATTTATTTTATTTAGTTAAGAAGAAGAAGACTAAGATTAACATACATGGGTCAGATCAAAGAAAAAGTGTCTCTCACGACGTATATAGGGAGGTCAAAGAGGTTGCGCTGGAATGCTGGAATGCGAATGGAAGGGACTGCATGAGAGACGCTGACAAGAGACCAGCTCTTAAATTTGTGATGATGATGATAGTTAAGGAATTCCTTTGATTAAAACAGTTTGATAATCATTACCTACTAACCTCTATTCCAGTGCATCAAGAACTTGGGAGATTTCTTCTCTGGGGGCTCGTGCTTGCCTGGTGTCGATAAGCCGGAGAACAATCCAACAGGTAACTCTATGTAGTTATACCTAAGCGTCCATAGGCAATGGTAACCGCTTGCCATAAGGCCGGCCACATTTTGTTTGCTACCTTATTGTTATTAAAGATACAGTATACCTATCTACCTATATAAGATATTAAAAATACCTACCTATACAATCCTTACTAATATTATAAATGTGAATGTAAGTTTGTTTGTTACGCTTTCACGTAAAAACTACATAACCTATTATCATGAAAGTTTGTACACATATTCCTGGAGGTATAAGAGGTAACATAGGATACTTTTTATTGAAAAAAAAAGCCGGCTTACTGATATTTTTTTATGGTGATGGCTTATACCCAGGATTAAGACATAGACTACATTTGAATCCCGAAAGATTCAAAGCTATATTATAAAGGCAAAAATATGTATGTTACTCTTTCCACGCGGGCGAAGCCGCGGGCATAAGCTAGTACATAATATATTAACAAACAGTGCTTATGTACATATATGTTTTTAGTAAACGTAGTTAATACAACTTTGTTCTTATACTAATTGTACCCCGCAGTTTCACTCGCGATAAAAACATATATATAGGTAAGGTAAACATAGGATTTATGAAGTATCATATGTTATGAGGTACTGCTCCGTCCTTTTTGGGTAGCACAAAGTTAAATTATACTATACAAATCATGCCTGGAATAAATTCCATTAAAATCACGAACATACAGACGGAAATTTGTATTACCTATATGGTAGTGATATAATTGTTTTATACATCAAGAGTGGCAAACATACCTACGGCCCGTCTGATGGGAAGCGGTTCCCGTAGTCTATTTACGCTCACGATACCGAAGTGTCACTTGCGAATTGCCACTCCGTGTTCGGAGAGATATAATGTGCTGGCAGCATGTAACACATGCTAAACACAATATAACAATCCTCCCTCTCCCCAAGTAGCTCATTATTGGAAACCTTATTCATTGCGCAGGAACACAACTTAAAAAATGTTATTTGCCTACGGACTTGTATAAGGTGGAGGTCCTTCCCCAGTTGTCCTAGCTCTCTAAATTTTGCCAAGATATTACTTCAAAACATAAGATGAATACCTCTATACGTACGTAGGTATCGCAATAATCCTTGTGAGGTTCTGCTAGAAATTTATATGACTTATGAAGTGACAAATCTCTTTGAATCTAGGTGGTGACGTATCAAAACTAAAGAAACAATGTTCCTCCGACAACAGTCCCACAAAATGCCTTCAAGAGAACCGCGGTGATGTTGCCTTCGTGTCGAGTAAGTGTTACCAGTTACACAAATATGTGATAGACACAATAATTGAAACCAAATTAGTAAATAATAAAATTAATAGGTCAAACTTGACAAATTGATGACCTTATTTTCGCATAAACACCTGCTGAAATAATAATTAACATAAGCCGTAGTGGCCGAGTGGTTCGAGCAGTTCGAGCAGCAGCAGCAGACCTGCGACACAAAGATCGCAAGTTCGAATCCCGACTGTACCAATGAGTTTTTCTGAACTTAAGTAGAGTGATTAGTCACACCACGAGCTTTACGGTGAAGGAAAACATCGAAAGGAAACCTGCATACGTCTGAGAAGAAATTCAAAGGCGTATGTATAGTCGTGCTTGAGTAACGGCGATGGACTCGCCATCTGTCACGTTGGCACCTAATATACCTCTGGCGGAAAGTGGGTGTGTGGGTTATTACCTGTACACCTCTGCCTACCCCTTCGGGGACCCCTGTGCGAAGGCGTGAGGATATATTATTATTATATAATAATACTTATCCAAGTAGTCTAATTACATTCTAAAATACCCATAAAAGTATGTTACCGAGTTATAATGACTGACTTACCTTTAATAATGTTTATCTTGTATCTATGGAGCTATTTGTTTTATTGCATGGAGATACACCCTATAGCTTCTACAAGACAAATGTTCTATTTTCTGAGACATCCTGTATATTGTATCCTCCTTCAAATAGTAATAATATTATTGGTAACTAGGCCTAGTAATAATGTTATTCTCTAACTAATAGTATTATTCTCTTCCTAGTAATCATATCAATGTGCCAATCCAGCTATACCTACATCTTTGTGCAATATTACATCTAATTGCATTCAGTAGTATTTAGTGAAATCCGCACAAACTTTCGCAATAACATTAGTTGGATTAGTTAGTAATATGATTTAATCACTCCTTTCATCCACTAGGTGCAGACCTTTCGACATTTGATGCTTCACAGTACGAACTCCTCTGCCTGAACCAAGACGCTGGAGGTCGAGCAGGCCTCGCTAACTACACAACATGCAATATTGCAATGGCACCTTCAAGGACATGGCTCTCAGCCAAAGATTTCTTGTCTGATGTCTCCATAGCACACACACCCTTGAGCTTGGCTCAACTCTTGGATACAAGGACAGATCTCTTCAACATATACGGAGAGTTTTTGAAAAACAATAATGTTATTTTCAATGTAAGTACCTTCTATGGAACATGTTAAATTGACATAAGTCTTTCTGTGCCTCTTCTTCAACACACTGTCACATAGTAATTTTTTTTGTCAATCATTCTTCACTCATCATCCTTTCCATATGTAATTATACATTTGATAGAACATTTTAAAATGTGACACTGACAGTGTGTTGAAGAAGAGGCACCGATTAAGAAGAGGCAGCAGATTCATGAAAAATTTGTTACAGAATGCTGCTAAAGGATTGGCAACCACAGAAAAGTTGGACTTCGAGAAGTTCAAGACTATCCATGATGTCATATCATCATGTGGTGTTGCGTAAAGCATTTTCTATGTTATTTACCAATGACAATACTATAATTGGTAAAAAAAAGAGAAGTCTGATTTCAAAACACTTTATTTTCCTTATAATGACATAAATAAATATAATAACCAACAAGTTTTCGGAATATTTCACTTTTGCCTAATGAGAAAAAACTTATAAAGCCGCCAGTATTAGTGTTATAACAGTTGCTAGTCCCAGCATGGCATAGCCAGTTGAGTAAACTTCCTTTATCGAGAGACCCTTAGCGGTGTCCCAGTACAAGTGCCTGATGCCGTTAGCAAAGTGGTATCCAAGTGGTGCGGCAATAAGTGCTTTTGCGATGAAGAGTGTTGCTGGTGATAAGTTAAGATTTTCTATAATGGCTATGTAATTAGAAATGTCATTTGGCAATACCAGAGCACCAATTCCTAGAGCACTAGCATATCCAGACAGAATAATACCTAAAAAGAGACAAGCTTCTTAGATTTCTGCTAGACACAAGTAGCATCTAGCAGGTGATATTGACATTAGGCATATTAGTTAAAGGTTTAAAAAGTTGTATCAATAAAGTCCACAAAACCGATTGATTTGTTTGATTTAGGATATTACCCCATCGGGGACCCTTGTGGGAAGGTGTGAGGATATATATATATATTAAACTACATGCTTTATTATTTTGACAAACTAGATCTGATACTCTGCAAAGTTAAATCAATGAACAGCAATATGTTGATTCAATTATCTTAATTTTAACTTAATTTATTAATTATATTAATAAAGGTAGCAATTTAGTAGTATTTAAAGTAAATGCATCATTAGTAAGAACCTTTCAATACTACTTGGGGGTGGAAAGTGTAGGACCATTTCCCAGCAATGGGACATAGATGGCTACTAAAAAAAACACTTAAGAGACTTACCTGCAGTTCTGTGAGTAATGGACAGAGTGGTCGTCAGCTGTATCTGGTAGATGGTTAAATGAGGTGATAGCGGGCGCTTGAGGCGAGCATTTCTGTCGTCAAAGCTTTCATTTTTTGGAGGGGCTTCGAATGGCTTAAACGTCACTTTCGGCAAACTAGTCGCAGCCTGAGCATAATGAGCAGATCCCAGCACAGCAGGAAACCTGCTTATATTTGCCAATAACGACTTGGAACCTAATCTGCAATTTCACAATCATATTATCAAATACAAACCCTAAACAACTACTATTACATAATTCGTTGACATACCTTCCGCAACTATAGAATGCCATGGCTTATTCGATTGGAATATATGAAATTTGTCGTAGGCTTCTGTAACACACCAATTTACACTGATTATAATATCAAATATAATTCTTAATGGTTAAATTTGAATTACAATTACAAACAAACAAATTTCTCACCACTGAGTCTGACGAGCTGACGGGTGATGTGATTGTGACAGTTCGATAGACATTTCAAAATGGTTTGACATTTTGTGATCCAATAAATAGGTATGTAGATACGTTTTGTTCGATATATTTATTTTGGGTTAATTAATATATGGACTTTAATTTGGTTCACAAAATTTTTTAATCATCTGTAAGAATCCCAGAAGTAGTATTCTAATGAGTTCAAAGTTTACAAAATAATAAATTAAAGATGTTTCACCTAATGACAGTTTAGATTTAGAACAACTATTGATTTGTACATTACATACATACATTGAGATTTAATTTTCGATTGATTGGTGTTTTGACTTTCGTGGTATTATTTGATACTAACCTGTGAACTACATATAATTACAATGATTAATTGAATATTATGTTGAATTTTTCGTACGTTACTTAGATGTATACTTCAATAGTATTATTCGTAGTGTCAAGTGTTTTGAAAAACAGCTGCAGCAAAATCTCTGCCGCCGCAATGGTTGTCAGGGCAACGGACTACGAAGTTTTTGGTCGAGTGCAAGGAGTATTCTTCAGAAAGGTCAGTTCACAAATTACTCTTCTTTAGATTACTAATCATCAGGCCCTCTATGCTAGCATTCACTTATGCATTGTATCCTAGGTGCCATTGGATTAAAATGGTTACTATACCTAAAGATGAACTTCTTTTTACTTCTGCAAATAATAATAAATACCTGGGACAATTCCAAACAAATTGACCTAGTCCCAAAGTAAGTAAAGCTTGTGTTGTGGTAACTAGACAACAATATATTTATTTATATAGATAGATATTATATACTAATGTAGGTATGGGTAATCTCTTAGGTCTTTTCATCACTTGAGTCCTCAATTAAGTGGTTTATTCAACTTTGAACATGTAATATTGAAATGGAAGCTTTATTTGTATTTTCTAATTACTTTATTATTGTAATATAATAAATAGAATCCAGATGCCTAGAATATAAATAGCAAATCATATTGTATTTTGAACATTTCAAAGTGTATATGAATTTGCTCTGCACTAAATATTAACTGACAAATTCCTTCATAAAAAAGTATATTTTTCATTCTGTTTTTTTTTTTATAAAAAAAATTTAAAGGCTTATTTATATTTCTGGAAAATACTGTGTCTGTCAAATGTCAACTAATGACTTTATTTATTGATATTATAAGAAAACGGGCCTGCAATATAAATGTTTGTCAAGAAATATGGCATTACACGCTTTGGATTTTGAAATATTTGGTACTGTTCAAGGTGTTTTCTTTAGGATGGTTAGTGTCCAGTGCTCTTTACAAATATAACTTGTTTGCGATATCACACTGCATCCCCAGGGTAGGCGGAAAGAGTAGAGCACCACTTCTCTTCTCAGACTTGCAGATTGCCTTTGTTGTCATTCCCATCCTTGAGTGTCCTGCAAAATCAGGAATGTGGATCTAAACCCTGGTATAAATTTTTCAATAAATTCCTTAACATTGACAACCATCTGGTCTAGTGGTTAGAGCTCCTGACTGCGAAACTTGAGGTCGCGGGTTTGAATCCCGCTGAGGGTAGATATTTGTCAGATGAACATGAGTATTTGTACCTTAGTCTTAGATGACCTATGTATATATCTATCTAAGTAAATACATTGTTGCCTAGTTACCATAACACAAGCTTTGCTTAACTTGGGACTAGGGCAATTTGTGTGGAATTGTCTCAGATATTTATTATTATTATTATTATTATTATTCACTCATACAGTTATTTATCTGAAGAAAAACGTCTTGAAGCAATCTACATTTACACAACTCACCACTTTCATGCAGACATTCCAAGCATACTATTACAAGCATACCAATTGCATTCATGGTGTTCATCCAGGAATGCATTGAAGAAAGGCATGTAATGTTGGTTTGGACATTAGGATGACTGAGAGAGATTGACGAAACAGATATACAATGCAAATGTGTGTGCAAGATGAGGCAGAGGAAGACCACATTCCAACTCCTGGTAGTTTGTTAAGTATCTTCTAAGTAGATCAAATTGATCAGACACTCAAGGATGGGAATGTCAAGAGTACTCGAAACCGGCGAGCATGTATGAAGAGGGTGTGAGGGTGGATTGTAAAGAAAAAGAAAGGAATGTTACGTTGTTTTGGACATATGGGAAGGATGAGTGAAGAATTAACGAAACAGATTTACAATGCAAATTTGTGTGAAAAGCAGGCAGAGGAAGAACATGTTTCAACTACCGGGATTAAATCGATCGGACAATCAAAGACGTACGTTTATAGTACCCGAAACCTGTTTTCATGTATGAAGAGACTGAAGAATGTGGACGAAGCGAAAGAGGTATGTAAATCTAGAGAGAACTGGCGCTCTATACTCTCTGCCTAGCCAGTTAGGGACTCTACATGGTGATATGTATATGCTATCTAATTTGTAAATTTACTTTGTATTTCTTTAACAAATGTAATTAGTCACCGATTTTGATAAATAAATAAATATCTTGCGTGTCCGGGATATTTGGCTAGTAAGGGTGGTATGTATAGACGTGCTGGAGAAACAGCAATGGACTAGCCATCTGTTACGTTGGCACCTAAAATGTATCTCTGGTGGAAAGTGGGTGTGTGGGTACTACCTATATACCTCTGCCTACCCCTTCGGACGGGGACACTGAGTTAAACCTAGTTTGATGTAAATCTTTTAATCGTACAGTACACCAAGCAACAAGCTGACAAACTGGGACTGCGAGGCTGGTGCAAGAACACCGCTCAAGGAACAGTCCAAGGCCACATGCAAGGACCGCCCGATAAGGTGGAGACCATGTGAGTAAGCATAGCCTTAATACAAAAAAAAAACATACTTCTTTTTTGTATGCATATTCAGAAATTTTATATGCATATTCAGTAGGTCTGAGAATTGGTAAAAAGTGATAAGGGTTGTCCAACCCTAACATTTTTTTTTCACCCGAGCGAAGCTGGGCTGGAAAGCTAGTATTATAATATATAAATACCTCGAGACAATTCCACTGTCTCGTTGCCACTGAACTCTTCCTAAACTGTTGGACCGATTTTTATGTCAATGCTTCCGGTGTATTCGAGAATAATTTAGATTCACAATTGGACCTGATAGGTGGTACTGCGATCGTGTTTCAGGAAATTTATTATTTTCTACTAGAGTACTAGTATACATATAATAATTTGGATTTCGTGTATTATCGGGCGTCAATAGATAGCTAGAGGACAGTGGTCCTTTCTCTTTCTTCCTCTGCTCGGCCCTCGGTCCTGTGTTCAGCCCACGATATTTATTCCAGGATGCAGTGGCTTAAAACTACAGGCAGTCCCAGCAGTAAAATAGAAAAGGCAGAGTTTAGAAATCAGAAAGATATAAATGAGTTTACTTTTGACGATTTTGGTATTATTAAAGAATAGTTGTGCCCGCTGTTGTTTTGCGTTAAATTCCTAATACATATATGTAGGTATATGAACATTTTATTACACCTACATAATATGTATGAGCATGAAACATTAAAACTCTAGTTACCCCTTAAAATATTCGCTATATGCCGAAAAGTCCTGTCAAAATCGGCTTAGCCGTTTTGGAGATTAGCCGGAATGCACAGACAAACATTTATTTATTAGTATAGATTAATTTGTGTGTAAGCTGTTTTTTTACTATGTAAAACTTCCCTATTGCCTTGTGCTAAAGCACAACCGATTTAGTATAGAACACAAGTATTTATTGTATGGTATTAAATAATTGTGATTATTATTAAAATAAACGTTAATTTAAATTACATGGCATCTTTTGTTTTAATTAATCGCCAAACAAAACGGGTGTTAATTTATTAAACTTGCTTAATTACACAGTAAAATGGTAGAAAAACTCGTACAGTTGGAAATTTTTAATTACATTTTCGCTCTCATGTCAACCTTCATTTCGTAATGTGAACGCAGAAAGCACGCTTATCTCCCGAGAGCTTAATAAAAGGCCGCCTCTTTCCTGGTAATGAGTAAAAACTCGACGCCTACTGTAAATTCCATTTATCGAGACCAAATACCGCTCCTACAAAATCTAATTTAAAGGTCAAAGTGCCAAGCTTAATTTTTTTTCCGCCACAATATTATTTTTCCTGTGGCTTCCTGGTATTAATTTTTACAAACTGTGGTTCTCAGAGTCGTAATTAAATCCGCGCAAAATGTGATTTCAATACTAGTTTTTTTTCTGAAATAAAATCATACCTATTATGTGTGTTAATCCAGTCAATAATCTATCGCTGTGCCAAATTTCATCCAATTTTGTTCAAGCGTTGTAGCATGATTGGATAACATACCATCCATACAATTTTTCTTTTCACAAACTTTCTCTTTTCTTATATTAGTCTCAGTAAAAGCCTTCTCATAAGGGTTCTCGGCAGGGAAACAATATCCTCTAGTCACCGGAAATATATTTGACACCTGTCAACGTGACAGGTGGCTGGCCGTCACTTAAACACGAAGACTTGTTTAAACATATAAACCATTTCGACCAACGTATCTAAGTAAGTCGTAAATAAATTATTCTACTCATGTTCACATCAACAGTGAGCTTTTTTTTTTTCTATACAACGCGCGCTGCCGACCCGCCAGGAATCTTTTCACACCCTTCTTGAAGATCTCTTTACTGTGTTGGCAGCATATTGGGACTAATCCTCTGCTGCCAACACAATATAACAATTCGCCCTCCTCCCCAAGGAGCTCATTACTGGAAACCTTATTCACCGCGTAGGAACACAACACAAAAATTGTTTTATTTGGCTGCGCACTTCTATAAGGTGGAGGTCCTGCCCCAGTCGGGCAGCTCCAAATTAGAACGGGAAACCCGTTATGCCTTACCTCTCTTAAAGCTATGAGGATACATGTGATAAAATCCGATAATAATAATAATATATCTTCACGGCTTCCCACAAGGGCTCCCGAAGGGGTAGAGGTTTGTAGGTAGTACACCCACTTTCCGCCGGAGATATATTTTAGGTGCCAACGTGACAGACGGCGAGTCCATCGCTACTTAAGCTCAACTATTCATACGCCTTTGAATCCTCTACCGTAAAACTCGGTGTGACTAATCGCTATACTTCAGTTCAGAAAAACTCATTGGTACAGTCGGGATTCGAACTTGCAATCTTTGTGTTGCAGGCAACTAACTTCGGCCACCACAGCCACAGCGGATGTAGGTAACGAATACTTGTTTTAATTCTATACAAATTGACCTAGTCACAAACTAAGCAAAGCTTGGATTAAAAAATAGTATAATACTACAACGATATACATATTTAAGTACACAGGTATATATGTATATCATACATAAGACACCCAAAACTAATGCACAAATATCCGTTGAACGCGAATATTTGTACACAAACTTCCGCCTACAACGGGAATCGAACGCGCGACCTCAATTTCTCAGTCCAGGCCATCAAGTTCCAAAAGAAAGTGTTTTACGATGATAAACAAGGATCAAGCCATTTGTCCTAAAGTTTGACAGTTCCAAGATTGCTTGTGGTAAACTCAGAACACAGGGATATCTAAGAGACAAATGCAGTTTGATCCCAAAAGACCGAGTTTCATTTATCTGACTGTCTATTTCCGACGCAAACAGATCAAAGTCGACGTTATAGGAATAAACAATGTACAGATAAACATTTCAACGCAAATATCAGTAAATGTCTGGCCGAGATCATTTCAGTGCTTCTATTTGTGGATCAGAATGTTACTAAAAATCGCCCCTGAAAGGGTGACCTGATTCCTTCTTGCACAGTTCGAGCTTCATATTTGGGGCGGAATTCTACAGGTTGTTTGTCTTGATATATACATCGTATATTTTGTAATCTCTGTGGTCTTCTAACATTTTATATATTGTATTCTAGTCTAATAATCCTCTAGAATTGATGCTCCGAACGGCACCAAGGAGAGCTGCTATATTGCAACAGTGAAGTTTAAAAGTAACTTATACCTAATAATTCCTGTTACCGGCCTAACGACATCAACGCGCACAGTTAGATTAATAAAAACACTCGTACATAACACCAGTCCCTGACCGCCCATAGCCATATATCCCCGTAGCTACAGCCACGCGTATCAATTTATTTAACCCATTTATTACCGCCCCACGGGAAGATCAAATATTACATTCCAAGAATGAGAGAATAATGCCATCTGAAGCTAACAATAGACGTCGACCTTGAAGGCTTTTACGGAGGAGTTTTCGCTCGAAAGGGTAGGAAATAATTACATTCGAGTCAGTAACCCGGGCGTGCGTTATTGATGGGCTGCCGCGGCGGCGCCGAGACGCGCGGCAAAGTGGGTCAGGGAGGAGCGAGGGCCGCGCAGACGCGCGCCACTGCGCCCCCAGCCTCCAGCCATGGCGGACGCGCCGCCTGATGTCCTCGAACTGAATGTAGGCGGCGTGCACTACGCCAGCACGCGCGACACACTGCTCCGCGAGCCCGATTCGCTGCTCGCCGCCGCGCTCCTAGACCCCGAACACCCGCGCGATGCTCGCGGCCGCGTCTTCTTCGACCGCGACGGCGTTCTCTTCCGCTACGTCCTCGACTACCTCCGCGACGGCGGCCTAGTGCTGCCCGAGTGCTTCCGCGAACACAAACGCCTCGCTAGGGAAGCCAAGCACTACAGGCTGGCAGGCCTCGAGAGCGCCGTCCTCGGCTCCGACCCACGCCCGCCAAACCGCGAACGAGGGTGCATCACAGTTGGATACCGAGGTAGCTTTGCGTTCGGCCGCGACGGCCTCGCGGATGTTAAGTTCCGCAAACTATCGCGTATTCTGGTCTGCGGGAAGGTGACGCTGTGTCGGGATGTTTTCGGGGAAACTCTGAACGAGTCTCGCGACCCGGACCACGGTCTGGCGGACAGGTACACGTCCCGCTTCTTCCTGAAGCACTCTTTCATAGAGCAAGCTTTCGACATGCTTCAAGAACAAGGGTTCAAACTGACCGCGAGTTGCGGCAGCGGCACCGCTGGTGGTGCGGCCGAACTTAAGCCAGGAGTTGATTCAGAAGAAAATCGCTGGAACCATTACAACGAATTTGTGTTCGTGCGTGAATAACTCGCGGGTATTCCATACAGTGTGATAATGAATCAGCTGATCGTTTCGATCGCAGTACGGGGCTCGCTGGTCGGCGGAGGATAATAATGATAAATAATTTAAAACGGTTGAAGTATCATTCAAAATGTAATTTAGACATTTACATTATCTAAGCCCTCTCGCTTTGAGAGTTGGAGTTATTTAATTGTTGATAACTTTGAAACTCTTAGGAGCGTCATTTTATAGTTAGACTCAGATCATTGTATTAATTTTAGAGCGGTATGTTAAAACAATGATATTTACTCCTTTATTGTGTAGATAATTAAAATATAATCGTGTATTTATTGTAACAAATAGAATTAAAATGTAAAATATATTAAACATTAGTGAAAGATCTCCAGTAGAACTATTTTCCTATAACATACTTTATTAGTTTTTTTTTGTCATTTCGCAAGAAGCGCTGGTCGCTTATTAATTACGCCAAATTAGTTACCTATGGATTATGTCACCTATTTTTATGAATAAACTATCTTTATCATCGCGGTTTCACTCGCGTTAATGACATTTATTAAAATATGACAGCTCCGCTCTCTTGAGCAGTACAATACAATATTAAACAATTGTATGTTTACTTTAATCTCCTCTTGAAAAACGAAATGTACGAAAACCGCATTAAATTCGTTGCATTAAAATAACGTTGAAAAGCGTACAGACGGCGGGAAGCGAAATTGTTTTACACTATGTAGAGATATTAATATTGTTTTTAGCACAGTACTAATAGCTGTGATCAAATATTGTCCATTACCCGGACATTTCCATTTCTCAAGCTCGAGGCTGCGTGCCCGGGGGGTCATAGCCGGACACAATGAGGGGGTAAATTGGGCCATATAAATGTACGGGAGCAGATTTTATTTGGTGACTCAATGTTTTGGTCACAGTTCGGGGACAATAACCATCTTTAAGGAAACGTGAGGTAATGTGTTGATAATATCTTCAATCTGTGACAGTCATTCATTATTTACGGCATTAAATAAAAAAGCGTAAGTGAAGTATTAAATGAGGTTTTTATTCATATAATGTTTAACTTTATTAATTGACCCTGTCAACCCAAAATGGTCGATTTAATATGTTATGTTTGTCCAAAAATAACTATTCCATATTTCTAATTGGATCTAATCCGTTAATACTAATTCAGTATTTATTTAAAAAGCTTACATTTCATTCAACGCATCTTATTTCAAAATTAGAACGCGTCTAATGAACGAATGAATAAACGAAGTAGTTAGTTGCATAACTAGAGTGAGTGAGCATTACGCCGAGTTACCTGCCACTAGTGAATTTAAATTTTTCACAAAAGCCGGCCAAAGCACGACAAACTTTAAAGGACGTTAATGCGCAATAATTACTTAACAAGTAACAGAAAAGTTTAATGAAAAAGTTTGTAGAAAAATATTGTCGCGTCTTGAGAAAGTTTCAATCGTTAGCGGATTATTATTATCCAGAGAGTGAAGTTATTTGACAATGTCTACAGGGAGCACAATGCCATTTACGTGCTACCTAAATGCTAATAGATATTGTAAAAGTTTGTTACAAAGTCACACCGTGGTAGGGGATTCGTTGCGAGGGGATTGAAATCCTCTCATTGAGAACTACTTGTAAACTTTACGAAGACAACGCTATGGACTCAAAATAGCCAAATTTCAATTCAAATTTCGTTCGGGATTCACTAATGCCCTAGTTTGCCCTACTTCTCTTCAATGATGAATTAATCTTTTTTTATTCATGGCAATTTTTACAATATCGAATTTAAGCGATCGCAGCCATATCATTAGGGGACGTAGTCGATGTAAGTCTTCTTGTAACAATCTACCAGTTTAACTAGAAACACTTTGTTTATCCGTGTGGCGTCTATTTATAAGACTAGCTGTTACCCGTGACATTGTCCGCGTGAAAGTTTTATCATAATATAGACCGGCTACTTTGTCAGCATAGAATTAGTACTAAGAAATTATCAGTTCCAAATGTTCATTCTCTATTTCGCTCACTATATATTTTCGCGAAAGAAAGTCTAAAACGTTCGTAGCCTTCTTTAAGGCACATCTATCTCAATACCAAAATTCATTAAAATTGGTTTAGCAGTTTAGGCGTGACCACTCAGTAGACAGTTAGTACTGTCGCAGTAAGTATATGTATTAATAAGCATATTATGTGCCATACTGTAATATTGGTAACAGAGATTCATTAACAATGATACGTGTTTCTTTATGTATGTATGTACCTACATGAAATAAATTATTAATTATACATACATACTTGTGATTTGAAAATTCTAGCATACGTAAACGTGTGTAGACAAAGTTTCTGCCGAATTGAAATGTAGATGGTTTGATTGAAAAAACTAATGTCTTCGTAAATAACAATGAGCTGGAGCGATTCTCGCTTAAATAATTATGTTTAAAAGCTTAATTTATAATATAAATCTGTGGTTTTTAATATAGCATAGCATAGCGTAAAACATTGTTAGTAGTCCAATTAATGTAATGTTCAATAAAATTGGAAAAAGTTACTGGTACAACTTCTTAGTGTCTCATCACTTCCCACAAGTGGTCCCGAAAGAATACCTAACTACAGTAATAACATCCATATAAACGAACCAATAAAATACCTACGGTGACGCTTGCGCTTTCTCTTGGATTCTAACATCTGTCACTTTGACAGCTAAATATTTCAGGCGAATAGTATTAATACGTGTACTCTTGCAAGGACTCATTTGTGGGAAGGGCTGATTAAATACATACATTATAAATAAGATTTTGCTGTTCTGAGACAGAAAGTTTATTCATTGTTTTAGTGAGTTTTTTTTTGAGAATTATTACAACTTTTTTACTTTACACGTTGTGTTATATTCGACTGGAATTCTATTGTAGTTTCTTAAATAGTTTTGAAAATAAACTTAGTTATGGAAAACAAACTCTTTTTCTCATCATTTATCATGCCCTCTGTATTGATTAGTAATTTCAAGTTAAGTAATTAATATCGTAGTCAAATACAACAGACAAGCTAACGGGTTAAAACTTCGACGGTATGTACAAATGAGTTTTTTTGGTATACCAAAAAAAGTACATACAGTGTTTTATCTCTCAACGAGCTTTACTTTACTTTTTAGTAAAATATCGTATGAAATCCAGGAAACGTTTAAAATAAAAGACGTTTGTAAGTACAGAAATGTGTGAGAGCCCACAGCCACAAAAATTATTTCCGGCAGCAAAAGATTGTCATTCCATATTCTTTCGGGGTCCTGGGAAGGCGTGAAGGTATAGTATTGCGAATATATTCTTTACACATTCTTGGCGGAATTTATAGCCTTTCAGATCATCATCGTCATATCATCACGCCGAGTCCCTAACGGGGTAGGCAAATAGTATAGAGCATCAGTTCTCTCTAGTCACATACCTCTTTCGCTTCGTTGGTTGAACGTTGAAATGGTGATGGATTATACCTAGGATTGGGGCATAGGCTACAATTTAAACCCGAAAAATAAATAAGCTACTTTCTCTAACTCCATGAGGGCAGAAGCTAGTTGTACATAAATGTAAAACACAATTAATAAAATAAATAAGCACCTACAATAAATCTTCATGTTAAACGCTCCACATTCATTAAAAGTGTACCGAAAAATTAGCTTGAATTTAATAAACAGCTTCTAAACACGCATGGGTTAGTCATTCTTGTACATTCTTGTACAATGATTAGCTCTAGCAACTTGATTCATGTTAGGGCAAGAGCTATAGCTTTTCGTCATGCCCTTCCACAAAGGTCCCCCCAAGGGGTAGGCAGAGGTATTTAGGTAGTACCCACGCACCCACTTTCCGCCAGAGATATTTTTTAGGCCAACGTGACAAGTGGCGAGTTTGCCGTTGTTCAAGCACTAGTTCAAGCTAAGTACTATACATACGTCAATTGGATACTCAGGGACGGGAACTTCAAGAGTACTCGCAATCGGTGAGCATGTATGAAGAGACTGATTAATGTGGACGAAGCGAAGGAGTAGACCTAGAGAGAACAAGCATACGGCCCACCTGATGGGAAGCGGTTTATGTAGTCCATTTACACTCAGGATACGTTTGGAGAGTTATCCTGTGTTGGCAGCATAATGATACTAATCTCTGCCACTGTACTAAAGTCTGCTGCCAACGCAATATAATAATAATAATATAATATATCCTCACGCCTTCCCACAAGGGTCCCCGAAGGGGTAGGCAGAGGTGTATAGGTAATACCCACACACCCACTTTCCGCCAGAGGTATATTAGGTGCCAACGTGACAGATGGCGAGTCCATCGCCGTTACTCAGGCACGGCTATACATACGCCTTTGAATTTCTTCTCAGACGTATGCCGGTTTCCTCTCGATGTTTTCCTTCACCGTAAAGCTCGTGGTGTGACTAATCACTGTACTTAAGTTCAGAAAAACTCATTGGTACAGTCGGGATTCGAACCTGCGACCTTTGCGTCGCAGGCAACTGCTCGAACCACTCGGCCACCACGACTTGTAACGCAATATAACTTCTTGAATTATACATTTCCTATGTGTTAATCAGTAATCTCTGTGACAATTTTCATTCAATTCCGTTAAATAGTCTTTGCGTGAAGTAGGGACAAAACATCCTGAAAAACTTTACGCTATCCTCAAATTTATCTCAGTTAGCTAGCTTAGATGTAAAAGCGACTAATACAAATATACAGAGATTAGCTGTCCCGCCCAGCTTCGCCCGGGTGAAAAAGTAAAAAAAAACACGATTTCAACTATTGCTTCCCCTATGGAGGCAATAGTAGAAAAACGTGTTTTTTAAGTGTTGATTTTCATAAAATCCGTTCTTAGCTGACCTCTACACCGCGTAAGGAATACTCCTACCAAATTTCAAGTCAATCGGTCTTATAGTTCCTGAGATTTCGTGATGAGTGAGTTTACAATGGGATTATTTCAATGAGAGTTCGATTCTTGTCTTTGCTCCGATTTGGTTTCTCCGTCTTTCTTCTTAGGTGGCATATTTACTTTTACAAATATCTCAGGCTATCGTCTTTAACGTCTTGATAATCTTAGAAAATCGTCTTATTTTCCAGATTAATTCTTTATTCCGATAATATTTTTTAAAAGTATTTCCTTTAAAACATCTTGAACCTTTATAAATATTGCAAGATTTTGACATCTGCGCCATACATCAAACTTCATAGAAAATATCTGACTGACAACATCTGACGGGTGACAGCTTGACCGGCGATGACTATAGCGATAATATTTTCTCAAATCCACAAAAACAATCTTCTTTAAGCGTTTGCTCTTCGGTAGGTAAACTAAACATCGTCCAAGATACCTTTATGGTTGACAGCTCTTGGTCTGAAATGTTCAAATTCGCGTGACATTCGAAGCCTAATGTTCCGAAGCACGGACACCAGAGTGGTATAATTGGTAATATCGCTTCGGACAAAATGAAGATCGATAAGGTTTTCCAATTCAATTAGGATATTGTTTGCCGGATATCCGTTATTCGTTTTCTCAATTTGGTTGTGTATAACCCCGCATATATATTGCAGTGTATAAATTAAATGGGAATTTTATATAGCCTTTTCTTTGGTCCGAAAAAGATCTTAGTTCTTTAGCTGTTTTCTTATTTTCCGAAGATATATTTCTTAAATAGATATTATGTATGTAGTAATATGTGTTGCGAAGGACGGCAAAACTACTTGTTTCAAAAAGCTAAAAGCGACCTTTAGAAGGCTCACCAAATATCTTTGACCAGCCGTTCTATGAATGTGTTAATTCGCCGCCTAACATGTAGTTGAAGGTGATCTCAGATGGGTTCTTGTTCCGGAACTGAAAACTTCACCCTAACACTTAAGCTCGAAACTTAATTTATAATCTCATCGGAACGGAACAACTGAACCAATATTAACTCAATTTAACAGCGGGACAGATTGAAAGCCGGAAGGGGCGTGGGATACCAGTCCGGGAAACGATTCAATGCTAATGAAGGGTGCGTAAATCACCGCGGGAACAGACGTTTAAGTATCTATATATTTTATTGTAACAAATTAGCCAAATACACGAAAAAGGGTAAACTTTTCGTTTAATTATAAATTCTATTTTTAAGATAATTTTAGAATTTATATATATAGATATATTTTTTATTTTTATTACTACATATAATGTATTAAACAGACGGCGAGTCCATCGCCGTTACTCAAGCACGACAATACATACGCTTTTGAATTGCTTCTCAGACGTATGCAGGTTTCCTCTCGATGTTTTCCTGCACCGTAAAGCTCGTGGTGTGACTAATCACTGTACTTAAGTTCAGAAAGTGTCGCTGTCTTTCGAAAAATGTGTCGAAATCTTTGTGTTGCTGGCAAGTCGAACCACTCGGCCATCACGGCGTTATATATACCTAATATATATAAGTACTAGGCGCTCTAAGCTCTCTGCCTACTCCATTAGGGACTCGGCGTGATGATATGTATATAAGTATTATTAAAATTTACGCGAGTGAATCTGCCCGGAACAGCTAGTATAACATAAAAAACCCATGCAAAAGTGTATGTTGGACAGAATGAGGTCTTAATAATTCTTCTTGCCCTATTTTCGAGATAAATGGATAGTTGCTGAAGTGTGAATAGTAATGTGGAAGAATCACTTAAGGGCTGCTCCGTAGGCAAGTGTGCGGACGCGTGGGCGTAATGAGGTCGAATACCTATGTACAGATAGTGCCATCCACGAAGATGCGCCCTAATATTCTTCCTCATAGATTATAGTGTAAGTGTGCAACCTTCCACTAATGTTGAGTATTATCGGTACACACTGATTATGAGTGCTCACGCACACTACAATTAATTGACTCTGATCATTATCCACGCATGCCGCGCCCCGTAGTCTAGAAATTGGTGAGGGATGTCTTCGCAAATGGCAATTTCTATATATATGTAGATAAGTATTCTTACTTTAATTATGTACCTACTAAAAATCAGGAACGCTGTGAACTTAGTGCCTTTAAAACAGAAACGGTATTTTTTACGAACTATGCTTTTCAAAGAGCGTAAAAATACCGTAACAATGTTTTTTCTAAACGGTAATTAATCACACTGTTTTACTGTGAAGGAAAACATCGAGAGACTACTTCTATGAGTTTAAGAAGAAATTGCAAAGCGTATGGATGATATAGCCTAGCCATATGTCGCGTTGGTTCTAAAGTATCTTCCCAGCGGAAAAAGGGTGCTGTCTCTGCCTACGCTGTGGTAAGGCGTGAACATCGTTCTTAATTCTTTTATCTTTGATCTCGCCATCTTGTTTTGATATTGGACTGTGTATGGACTGTGTATCTTCTTGTATCGTGTATTTATAATATAAAATAATAATATAATATATCCTCACGCCTTCCCATAAGGGTCTCCGAAGGGGTAGGCAGAGGTGTAGGTATTGGTAATACCCACACACCCACTTCCCGCCAGAGATATTTTTGGTGCCAACATTCAGATGGGGAGTCCATCGCAGTTACTCAAGCACGACTATACATACGCCTTTGAATTGCTCTCAGATGTATGCAGTTGTCCTTCACCGTAAAGCTCGTAGTGTGACTAATTACTGTAAAAACTCATTGGTACAGTCGGGATTCGAAGTTGCGATTGCGTAATAAAACAAATACAATCAAATCGTTTGTCTCATTCTCAAGACTAGTGTACCTAAGCATTCGCAGTAACGAGGCGAACATGGCATAAAAACGAATGGTTAAGCAATTCTCGACTAGCTAGACTTGGGCTCGTAATTTTTTTTTAATGGTAACTTCTGACATGTCAAAGTGACAGCTAAATAGCGTTGCGGCGGTCTGTCTGCAGTCTAGTACCTACCGTCAGAACCAAGACTATTTCAAAACAAATGAACAGCACATGACTTCATGCTATTACCAAGATCTAGCGACCAAAGCTGTAATTGAACTCTGCGGTTCTAGCTGAACTATTTTTTCTTTTTATACTACAAGAGTGGCAAACAAGCATAACGCCCACCCGATGGAAAACGGTTACCGCAGCTTATTTACGCTTACAATACCGAAGTATTACTTGCGCGTTGCCACAATGTGTTCGGAGATGTGTTGTTGTGTTGGCAGCATAATGGGACTAATCCCTCTGCTGCCACCACAATATAACAATCCTCCCCCTCTCCAAGGAGCTCATTACTGGAAACCTTATTCACCGCGTAGGAACACACCACAAAAAATTGTGTATTTGGACTTCGGACTACGGACTTCTATAAGGTGGAGGTCCTTCCCCAGTCGAGTAGCTATAAACTCAAACGGGAAACTCTTACATACTTTCACGCCGATACAAGGGCCTTCCCTTTCATTCATAATCATCCGTCTCTTCATACAAACTTGCCAGTTTCAAGTTGTTGTCTCAGTCCTTGAGTGTCCGATAGATATGGTTCTAGGTAGATGGAGCGGGCTTCTTCAGCCTCATGTTAAAAAAAATTGTTAAATATTCAATTTTTGTTTTTACATGACATTTATTATGCAAATATTTGTTGTCAGCTCCCTCGAGGGACGCGTTATTCGCATGAAACTCACTGGGCCGGACAGACCTCGGGCCTTTGATCTCCACCGCTGGGGAATATAGGTCCTGAGTTATAGCTGCGCCACTCTGCATTAAGCTGCTTTGTCTGTGAGAAGCTGCCTATTTTTACTTTCATAAAAATAATAACATGATTATTATATAATCATCAGTAAGCAGAGCTTAACACACAACATTTCGCCTGCGATATATTTCAGGTGATAACGAATCAAATCAAAAACTTATATTCCACGTAAGGGATACAGGGAACACTTACTGAACGACACGACACATACATACATATCATACCGAGTCCCTAACGGGGTAGGCAGAGGGTATAGAGCGCCAGTTCTCTCTAGACTTACATACGACACATAGGTACTAAATCAAATCGATCGAACACTTAAGGATAAGAACGCTAACTGAGACGAGACTGATGAATGTGGAAGAAGCGAAAGAAGTTTATAAGTCTAGAGAGAACTGGCGCTCAATTCCTTCTGCTTCATTCCTCCCATGAGGAAGGCGTAATGATAAGTTTGTAGATAAACTAAGTGAATTAAATGTACTAAATTAACAAAACAAATTATCATTCACCTTGATCAGGGGCCTCTAGATGGTGGCCGAGGTCCTCTGACAGTAGGCAATTAGCCGTACTATCGGCCCAATGATTGTGTTTCATCCTAAAGAGCCTAGTAATACTTAATATTTATTATAATACTAGCTCAAGAACTTTTGCTTCTGCCAGCGGCTTCGCTCACTAACACGAGTAAGTTATCTTTTCTTCGAATATTTAATTTTCTTCTCATTACCACCACATATCCTTTTGTCTGTGCTCTCAGCATTAGGGAGGTATATTGCCACCATAAAATTAATTTAAGACTATTATAACTAGCTTTAATTTATTCTTCTGTCCATCGGAGACAGTAGTTTTTCTCGATGTGATACGTAATCCTTGTCTGTGCCTCTGACGTGTTTATTTTTCTATATAAAAACGTACTACTAAAGTGACAAAAAAGCACGTGGTCCGCCTGATGACTAATTACGTCTGTGTAACTGTAGTTAAGATCTGAGTAGAAGTAACCAACTGATTATTGTGGATTATTAGTTTAATGTAAAAAGTTATTCGGTCCAAATTTTGACAATGGCAATATAAGCAAACCACTTCGTCATCTCAACATCAAGATGGAATTACAATTTCTGTCAATTTAAATATAGGGTAACTTAACATAAATCTGCCTATCTAAAATAATATATTCTGTAATTTACATAGCACACGGACCGACTTTTGTGAAGGAAATTGTATGGCAGCTGTTCCAGATGGCAGAACAATGATAAGGTAAGAAGCTATGTTGTGGAGGTTTTAGACCACTAAAACAATAGACTAAATGTTTTTTTATCGTATTATTACAGACCAGGTATCCGCTAGTATTATATAGAAACAGCCGTGGTGGCCGAGTGGTTCGAGCAGTTGCCTGCGACGCAAAGGTCGCAAGTTCGAATCCCGACTGTACCAATGAGTTTTCTGAACTTAAGTACAGTGATTAGTCACACCACGAGCTTTTACGGTGAAGGAAAACATCGAGAGGAAACCTGCATACGTCTGAGAAGAAATTCAAAGGCGTATGTATAGTCGTGCTCGAGTAACGGCGATGGACTCGCCATCTGTCACGTTGGCACCTAATGTACCTCTGGCGGAAAGTGGGTGTGGGTATTACCTATACACCTCTGCCTACCCCTTCGGGGACCCTTGTGGGAAGGCGTGAGGATATATATATATATATATATATATATATATATATTATATAGACACGCAGTGGCACATAGCGAGGTTCAACATTCTTATTTGATAATTTCCATAATGAAATATTCTTTTTCTAGAAAATTTTACTTTGAGAGCAAGTTCGGGAAATCGCAATGACGCGTCCTTAGCAACTTAGTGCGCCTTAGTGATACCTTAGCGTATATAATACTCTAATCCAATGTTTCCCAACGTGGCACCCCCACAGGGGGCAATTTGATAGTTAAGGGGGACAATCTAAAAATGGACTCGACACGACTTTAACCCTATAGCTTTGAGTTATTTAAAAAAGAAAATTATGGTGGCATCAACATTTTAGAAATGTTAAGGTGGGGCATGGCCTAATAAAGGTTGCGGAACACTGCTCTAATCTATGGTTAGCGGTTATATGCGCCGCTTACCATCACAGGATGCTTGTTTACTACATTGACGGTACAAAAAAGAAACCTAAACGCTTGATGAAACATAATAATTCAGGGGGATTGTATTGTACCGTTCATTGTGCCAATTGTTTACCGTCTGCGGCTGGGAACACGGCCATCTCATTTATATTTCACTGGCAACGAGCATCGATGACTGACTGCGTTCCAGGGTTGTTATATATTAACAGAGTTTCATCTCGAATTATTTTCCCTTCAGTAAATCACATCGTAGAGGTTTTGGTTTTTGTTCTTTTCATCTACCTTTTGCATTTTGCCCAATAATACCTGCAAAAGTCATAGGTATATATATATATATATATATATGTATATATCCTCACGCCTTCCCACAAGGGTCCCCGAAGGGGTAGGCAGAGGTGTATAGGTAATAACCACACGCCCATTTTCCGCCAGAGGTATATTAGGTGCCAACGTGACGGATGGCGAGTCCATCGCCGTTACTCAAGCACGACTATACATACGCCTTTGACGTTTTTTTCTTCTTCTCCGACGTCATAGGTATTGTTGTAAAGATGAAGAAAGTAATGTTACATTTATTTTGACATTTACCAACGATGAAGAACGGTTGACAGGCTATTGTTATTAAGGCTAGAGAGATTCTCAAACTATTTGGGTTAAGAGACCCGGAAATTGCTTTCAAAAGCTATATATGTAGTATAGTATCCGTAACTAACCTTATCCTATTGACACCAAACAGAGCTAGTCAAAACTCGAACACATTATATTGCAGACTTCTCGAACCGCATGGACACGTCTTTTCATACGATTAAGGTTTAAAAAAACAAGGATTTTTTATATATATATATATATTTTAATACCTTTCAATAGTTACATCCAAAAAGGCATTGATTTCATAATATTGTGTCATTAAATAAAGGTCATTAGTTAAGGTCAAGTAACAATATAATTTATTTCGTGCTGGACAGGAAGAACAAAAACTTTTTAAGTGAGTTAAGTAACAATAATAATTAGGTAAGTAAATTAAGCCAAAGTCACTGTATATTCTACAGCTCATGAGCGAGTAGATAGTTTTTTATATTGTTAGTATGAACTATGAACTGTCACGCAAAATGTTGACACCTCACAGAAATAATGCTTGCTCGTTTGAGCGGATTGAGAATCGACTTAAATATTTATTTATTTATT
>JACCPG010007813.1:0-10217 GCA_016069955.1 Drepana arcuata
GCTATAATAAAGATATGGCCTGCATGCAACCAAACGCCCAAGCGCTCAATAAAGTCTCAATCCACACACAAACACGCCAATGAAATACTGTAGATGTATAGACTAGATGTTTGCTGCGACCGAGGATCAAACCCATTACTATGAGTATAGAAAACTGATCCACTATCGACGTGATAGTCGGCCCGCCAAAGAAACATTCCTTTTGTAACAGTTACCTGCACAGTTTTCAGTAAGTTTAAATAACCTAGTTATATAACCTACTAAGGTATTTACTTTCACATGATTCACACAATTTTACACACACTTGAGATTACTTGAAAACACGCGAGAAATAATGTTTTTGATTTTTTTGTATCTTCACGCTTTTTTCGCCTTATTTTTGGTGGTCTGGGCTTTAATGCCGAGTTCACCATCGTCTGTATAACATTTGATTAATTCATTATATTTCAAACCCCTTTTCTACATTCCTGGCAGTTAACGCCTCGTAACCAAGAGAGGTAGGGCATAACGGGTTTCCCGTTCGAATTTGGAGCTGCCCGACCGGGGCAGGACCCAGTCTTGTCCAGATATAGTAAGTCCGTAGCCAAATAACACAATTTTTTGTGTTGTCTTCCTACGCGGTGAATAAGGTTTCCAGTAATGAGCTCCTTGGCGGGGAAGGATTATTATATTGTGTAGGCAGCAGAGGATTAGTCCCATTATGATGCCAACACAGTATAAATCTCCGAACACATAGTAGCAACGCGCAAGTGATACTTCAGTATTGTAAGCGTAAATAGGCTGCGGTAACCGTTTTCCGGGTAGGCCGTATGCTTGTTTGTCACTCTTATTGTATTAAAAAAAACCTGTCAGAATTGTATGAAAATTTTGTTTTGTTTACGCACCGCTTGTAGCGCTACACAATTCTCTTATATCTCAAACTAATAGTATATGAATGAACTGATTTCCTGAGGAATTAGTTATGTGTAGTTTTACTATCGTTTAAGTTTTACTATCGTTTAACGCTTTGTTGAATATAATTCACATAAAGCGCATGCATATATGAATTATGTAAAGAGAGGCTAATTACTCTGCGATGCGTAAATGATTGAAACATTTCTTCACTCAGGTGGGAAACATACATTCTTGTGATCAATTATTGATGATGCCTACATACTTCTAGACACACCTGTTATAGTTACGAAGGTATTCATGCCCCATTTACTTCAATATTATAACCAATCTTCTTTAATTCATAGCGTGTATAAAATTATATCGTATCTAAAAGATGTATGTTTTGTTTTAGAAAACAAATTATGTATCTTTCATTCATATACCTATATTTATTTGAAATAAAATAATTTGTGAAGATAAGTTGTATAAATAGCGTAGAACACCTCAGAGGCAAGAAAAGTCAAGTTTGAACTTGGCACGTTCTGGCTAACTCTATTGAAGCATATCGTTATACTCTGTATTATATATATACTTGCTTATGCCCGCGGCTTCGCCCGCGAAAAGTAGGTTTGGAAATTTTCCTGCTAGAATGGGTTTAGCCCCTATGCCGTGAAAGAGCATCATACATATAAGAATATAAGATAATATATATATATATATATATATATATATATATAAATATAAGAATTTTTCAGGATAAAAAAAGTAACCTATGTCCTATTCCTAGGTATAAGCTATCACCATTACAGAACCGCAAACATCCAAACTTACAAACTTTCACATTTATAATATGTATTAGTAAGATATATATATTTTCAAAGGTATCCTTTGAAAATGACGTCGGACATTATTCAATACACTTTTCTGTGAATCGATTATTACTGTATCGATAAAAACGAATGTTCATGTGTAATCGATACTGCACCATTCGCGAATTCAACAAATAGATAAAACGTTTATTTACTTTAGATATTATATCCTCGTTTCGTTATCAACTCTTACTTTGTCTATGGTAGTCATTTTTCGGTATTGTAGTGACGAAAATAAGTTGTAAAAATAATGACCTAAATCAAGGATACTAACTAAACTGATTACATTTTATTCTTAACCGAATTAAACGCGTGACTTCTAATGTTAACCTCACATTTTATCTTCGCATAATGAATGATAACAAAATAAAATGTATTTCCGATTGTAATTCCGCGAGAATTAGTACCTAATTAGCCCAATAAGATGTTCTGTACGTCTTTCCCATAATACATAGGAAATGTCTTATAGCAGACGAACAAACTCAAATATGTGAAGTAATGTCGTACCATTTGCCAAATTTATTGCAACTCAGCAAGATGGATTGCTTAATAATTTCATCCTCGCTTCGCAGTAAACATTGCAAATCGATTTATCAATCATACTTCGACATAATGTGAGCAGACTTTATTGTTTTTCTGTCACGTCGCTTATGCTATGCATGTGACATTAATACGTCCATTATCGTTATTAGCTACTTTTTAACTTGACGCATGCCTCGGGTGGGAAAATCTATGACTTATCGACAATTAGTACTAGCGACCTGCCCTTGTTTCGAACGGGTGCTTTACGTTGAAGGAAAACAGACAGGAAACCTGTATAGTCGTGCTTGAGTAACGGCGACGGACTCGCCATCTGTCGCGTTGGCACCTAAAATATATCTCTAGCGGAAAGTGGGTGTGTGGGTACTACCTAAACACCTCTGCCTACCCCTTAGGGGAATCTTATGGGAAGGCGTGAGGATATATTATTATATAATAATACAATTTAGCGCTAAACTCTTCGGCAATCGGAACCCCAAATGCAATGTTTCGACTGTGAAAGTGAGCTTGCAGAAGGCACTTCGGCTACATCTCCAATTAACATAATCTCGGCGAACGGTGCCTACCTTTTATTGGACCTTAACTGACGCTAACCTCGACCATGCATGGAAGGAAACTTCTAACAGGATATTCAAATAAGTTTGTGCGCCAGGGTACTTACTCTGCGCTGTGAATTTTAATAACATTATATTAAGGTGGATCTCAATTGCTGATGTTAGATGAAAACTAACACCTTTTGCGAATTCAACACAAACTCTTACATGCATCAGACATATGTAGATTTTGTTCTTGAATCCGCGAAACACCCGCTTTTCGCCTGAGATACATCTCGTCAATGTGAAAAATGGCGAGTTCTTTAACATAACAGCTGCCGCCAGCGAACAACGCTGCGAATTAGTTAAATGCTAAGCTGAAAATTATGATGAGAGATTATTATGAGAGCCGTGGTGGCCGAGTGGTTCGAGCAGTTGCCTGCGACGCAAAGGTCGCAAGTTCGAATCCCGACTGTACCAATGAGTTTTTCTAAACTTAAGTACAGTGATTAGTCACACCACGAGCTTTACGGTGAAGGAAAACATCGTGAGGAAACCTGCATACGTCTGAGAAGAAATTCAAAGGCATATGTATAGATGTGCTTGAGTAACGGCGAGGGATTCCCATCCGTCACGTTGGCACCTAATATACCTCTGGCGGAAAGTGGGTGTGTGGGTATTACCTATACACCTCTGCCTACCCCTTCGGGGACCCTTGTGGGAAGGCGTGAGGATATATATATATATATATATATATATATTATATTATTATATTATAGTTAATTACAGTTGAAATGTGCTACGTTTTGTGGCGTGTCATAAGTACATATATCTGTACCTTAATCGTCGGTATATTATCGCCTAGACCTCATTACAGATGTAGGCCAAAGTACCATATGAACTCCACATAGTTGCCTATTAAAGTTTGACGTGAATCGCTTGCTATCAAGTTATGAAGAGGCAGGGTTTGTTTGTTTATTTGAATGTGGTAATCTCAGGAGCTAGTAATACGAATTAAAATATTCTTGCATTAGGTAGGCCTTTAATTGGGGGAAGAAATACCTGTATTAATTTGATGCGGGTGACGCTGCAGAGCGTGGCTAGTCAAGTAGAGCATGGGGCTATGAGACCCCAACGCTCACCTGATGCACTGCTCACGTCGTATGATCGAGACCACTGGTGACTAGAAGGCTGGTACTCTTAAGGTAACTTGCGCAGGGAGACAGTATTGCTATACAGCGTGGTAATGATGCCGTGGTAATAAAGAATCCTGCCTTCTTGGCAGGATTCTTGGACAGGTGTTTTATTTGGTTTAATTTAACTTAGTATCTTAGTTTATTTATATTATGTTTTATAATTATGGTAAACGTCATTTTACTCATGGGATTTACTTATTTAATAGAAATAATAATGATTTTTATTAATTTAGATCTAATTGATTGAACACTCGACGATGCGAAATGCTTTAGGCCGGCGAGCATATATGAACAGGCTAATTGATATAGATGAAGCGAAAGACGTAGTCTAGAAGGAACTGGCGCTCTACACTCGCTACCTATCCCGTGAGCGTTGGCGTGATTATATGTACAACTAGCTGTACCCTGCCACGCTTCGGTGTGGATATGTGATTGATGCAAAAATTTTAGAAAAACAATCCTTGATGCGGATTATATATCATGCTAAAATTTCTGCTCAATCGGTGCAGAACTTTTTGAGTTTTTGACGCGTACACAAACCAACATAACACTTTTATATTTATATAGATGTATGCGATAACTATTTGTAATGCTATGTCTAAATAAATGTAATGAAAATGAACCTAACTGAGCATGCATTAATATGGGTCTATTATGTAGTTGAAAACACCTGTCTTAGCAAACATCAAATTACATCTTGTGAGGTATTCATTATGTGAGTCATATACCACGTCGTGTCAATAATATTTAGCAACAAGATATATATTTACGGAATATCCTCATCCAATGATTCATGCAATTCTGTACTACAGTATTCAATACAAACTTGTTGTAGGTGTGTTTATAACTAATATACTCACGCCTTCCTACAAGGGACCGCGAAAGGCTAGGCAAAGGTATATACCGCACGCCCACCAGAGTTATCTATTCTACGTGCCAACGTGACAGATTTTCTCAAGCACGACTATACATACACGCCTTTGAATGTCTTCTCAAACGTTTCCTCTCGATGTTTTACTTCATCGCTTGTGTTGTGATCAATCACTACTTATATTCAGAAAAACTCATTGTTACATTTATGTTATATTGCAGTCGGGATTCGAACTTGCAATCTGTGTTGCAGGCGACTACTCGAACTACTCCACCACGGCTCTGTTTATAAATAGTTGTTATATATATCTTATTCACGCCTTCCCACAACGTATACCGAAGGGATCGGTATAATTGTAACAACACTCTCTCCTCGCCAAAGATACATAATATTTATATGCCAACGTGCAACAGATGGCGAGTCCATATAACCAATTCAATGATAACCATTCAATTTTCATAAGCACGACTTTAGATCACATATAAAAATATTCGTCAATTCTAGTGTTAGTGGAACGATTGGAACGCGGCGACAATACTGCCAATTAATTGATTGAGGATAATTATACCTTCTAATTACCAATTAAACTATGCTATTTTATACACGCAAATATCGGCTTTAGATAGTTTACGGTTAAGTTTAATATCGAGTTAACCAATTCGTTAACAATTTATGTCATGTGTGCCAAAGTTAGCAGACTGTAACGAAATAGTTTTATTGTAACTACAAAATTTTACACGCGTTATCAAATGCGTGTTTGTTTGAAAGTTAAGGGTTAATATTCCATGTTCCCTCTAATAGTGTGGGCATATAAATTGAGTTTATTACTCGAGTGTTTTGTTTGTTTGAGTGACGGCTACTGGGATGAATATCTATATTGAAGCTGACAACGAGTTTGATTGCCTTTTCTATGTGTTAGTGGAAATGGAACTTGGGATTTGGAATAGGACTTTTGGAATTAAAAATGCCATATTATTCAAAAAGTATAAATATTTTAAATAGTTTTTTCTTTTTTAATATTTTTTTTTTGTAAGATCTATGAAGAGAAAACTTTTGAACATCACGCTACGATCCTGTCTGGTGGGCAATAAAAGCGTGGACGCACGGATAAATTATAATATTGTCTATGCCCAGTTTTCTTAACTATTTATAAAAAAACTGTCATTGATAAGATGTCTGTGAGAATAAAAGGTCGTGAAACCTTGGCATTTAGTTTGCTCAGGGAGTTTATCCAGGGTTCCTTGTAATTGTAGAAGTTTTAGAAAATTTGACGTCGAAAAGATATTGCGAAACATTTAGGTATGACTAAGCTAGTTTTGTCCTCCCCAGGCCTACGTATTACTGTAATCATAAGATATAACATAGAAATTATCTCAAAAAAAGTTAATTTTTAGAATTCATTTCATACTGCTAAGGCGGTGCCTATCAACGCCTGCAACACCAACGTTCACCGATCCACCCTAAGACCCTTAAACTTATCCAGTTCATTTCGTTATAAGTATTATCCCTTTCGCCTACTACTACCACTACTTAAAATAAATTATCGCTTAACATAGCACACTTTACGTTTTAAGCTAAAAGGCACGAATACTTAACTTTTTTGCGTACCGCCTTAATGTAAGTAAAGTAAGCCTTTTTCCTTCTAATGCAAAAATATTTAAAAAGCCAATCGACCTTCGTATTCTCCCAGGTGTCAAGTAAACCATTCAGGTAACCACGTACCGTACCGCGCCTGTTAACGAGTTGAGGCCGGGTTTTTTGACTAGAGAAGAAAATTATAAAATGTTTAATAACTATCAATTCTTATATTTTAATACATAAAATCGAGTGTCTGCTTGTAATATTGTTTTATTTTCTAAATGCATACGAAAGTATATACTGATACCAAAAATACTATCACCATTTACAAAATTATTGCCTGTCTATCTGCTTTTTCTTATGTCGATCTGTTTTCCGAAATTAAAATTTCCGAAATAGCTGAACTGATTTCGACTGACTTTGACTGACAGGTATGTTCTATGGAATAGCTTTTATTTATCATAACCTGCTCATATATTTATTTAATTAAATTGTCATGTATATATGCGTTGAGTGAATTAATCGCAGGGCACAAGTAGTGACTTCATAAAACAACAAGTAATAGTACACACACGCCTTCCTAGGATTTAAGGCGGTGTAAATCCATCGGAGACGTTTGTGTCAATGTGGCATGTGGCAAGTCATGCACCATCTATCATGCGCGATTTCACATGGCTTTGAATTTATTCTCAATTGTATCCAGTTTAACTAATTACGTTAGCTGCACCACAGTAAATCTCGTAATGTGAAAAATTGTACTAAGCATTTTAATTCTCAAATACAATGAGTATTTGAGAATTTATTAGGTATACACCTATAGACCGAGGGTGATTAGAACCCGCACCAAATTTAAAGGCGACAATTGAACTATTAAGCCACAATGGCAAATTACTAATAACATTTCTTTTAAATTACTTCCTATTAATTGATCACGCTAAACAGTAAACACGGACAATAGCCACGACATAGGCACTAGTGACTTCATTCGGCGCACGAACACGTTATCCGTGACTAAACACTTGGGTCACATACATCTGTCTTGTAATAGTACTACTGTAATAGTAGAAATGATACTATTACAGTAGCAAATATATGTCGATACATGCTCATCCACTGGAGATTTATTTTAGGTACCAACATGACAAATGGCGAGTCCATCGCCGTTTCTCAAGCACGGCTATACGTACGACTTTGAATTTCTTCTCAGACGTATGCAGGTTTCCTCTCGATGTTTTCGTTCACTGTAAAGCTAATATAATATGATAATATAATATATCCTCACGCCTTCCCACAAGGGTCCCCGAAGGGGTAGGCAGAGGTGTATAGGTAGTACCCACACACCCACTTTCCGCCAGAGGTATATTAGGTGCCAACGTGACAGATGGCGAGTCCATCGCCGTTACTCGAGCACGACTATACATACGCCTTTGAATTTCTTCTCAGACGTATGCGGGTTTCCTCTCGATGTTTTCCTTCACCGTAAAGCTCGTAGTGTGACTAATCACTGTACTTAAGTTCAGAAAAACTCATTGGTACAGTCGGGATTCGAACTTGCGACCTTTGCGTCGCAGGCACTGCTCGAACCACTCGGCCACCACGGCACTGTAAAGCTGATTGTGATTAATCATTGTAATTAAGTTCAGACAAACTCACTGATACATACGGGATTGGACCTTGCAATCTTTGTGTTGCACTCTACGTATATCGAGGGAAAGAAACAAGATGGGGTCATGATTAGTGAATAGTAGTTTTCATAATCAGTAGCAAATCTGCCAATAATAAAAATTATGATGATGATCTTTCAGAGAACCTTATGTTAAGGGAAGGCGTGAGGATATATTGTTATTATTATTTTTATCTTTAAAAAACCTAAGATTATTTATTTATTATTTTTTTATTTTAGTGTTGTCTTTATATTGTTTGTTTACGAGCTACGAGTCCTAATTTTTTTTATAACTCCCGATGTTACCATTACGCACATATATTCTTTACATTTAATCAAATTGTATAAGAATTCATTGTTATCTCAATATCATGGATGAATAAGTCAGTAAGACACTTATATATTTACAACGACAACAAAATATTTTTGTATACGAATACGATAAAAATTTAAACACATTTTTATTATTAAATAATAGAAACGCTGGTAGATAAAGTACTGCTGTTGTCTGTGGATTATGGCATGGCGATATAAAAGTCGAAAAAAAAATTACGTGGATACGTGAGTTAGCGTGGAGTGCTTTCCTCAAATCCGTTCGTGGCTGGCATGTTTTCCGGAAAGCATTTAACGCGCTCACCTTAATGAAAGCCAAGTGAAATTGTTCAAGTGGTGGATATATATTAATTAAGTGAGTAAAGAAAATTTTTTCTTTCTACGTGTGGGGCAAAAGAAATATAGTTTATATGTCTTTCTTAGGTAAAGGCAATAAGTATATTGTTTTAATATTATACATTAATGCGAAAATTTGTGTGGACATTCGTTCGTCTCTTACGCAAAAACTACTGAACCGAATTGGCTGTAATTTGGCACAGGGGTAGATTATTGGCCGGATGAACACATAAGATATGTTTTATACCAGAAAAAAAGTTATGTGTACAAACTACACAATGTTGATACAACCTAGTGGCGGTTCACATCAAACATACCACCATACGATAACGGTACACCGCGGACAATGCGACAATTTTAATCGCTAGCCCACAATTAAAGCTAATTGTCATCACTTTACGATGCGGGTCACACTCTTCGACCATTTTGTCTCTTGTCACTAAAATGTGTTGTATGGAGGAATTACAGAAATTGTAAGGGAGACTGATAGAGGCGACTCGTTTGTATCACTTTATAAGGGAATTGATGAGAAGTTATGGAGCTCGAGTTTTAGTTGACACTAGTTGTTTCTACCGCGTCAAACTTAAATTAAATTTTTAATTAAATTTAAATGCCAGATTTTTAGCAACTCTTTTTAGATAAGATAAAATTATTTATATTTACAAAAAATATTCAGATAAAATATAAAAATAATATATCCTCACGCCTTCCCACAAGGGTCCCCGAAGGGGTAGGCAGAGGTGTATAGGTAATACCCAACACCCACTTTATATAAAATATCCTATGTCTTTATCCAGTTGATAATGAATCTCTGTGCTAAATTATATTCAATTCTGTTAGGTAGCTTTTGCGCCAAAGAGGAACAAACTGTCGCTTTAATAATGTTAAAAGGATGATACTTTGAATCAAGGCCGAAAGGGAGAGATAATTATTAACATTAATTGTATAGAGCCGTGGTGGCCGAGTGATTTAAGTGAAGTAAAGAGGGATGTTGAAACTGGTCAGGTAAGACTGATTATTCCCAGCATATGTGAAGTTATTAACTTCACCATACTTCACGGTAAAGAAAAAAAATTTGAGGACTGCATCGATTTTATTAAAAAAACTATATTAATAATTGTCGTCACAAATTAATTAATGAAAGCAAAAAAAAACTATCCAGGTTACAAAAGATAGGAACGTCACGATTACTCGAAACCGGCGAACATGTATGAAGAGACTGATGAATGTGGACGAAGCAAAAGAGGTATGTCTAGGGAGAACTGGTACTCTACTCACTCGGCTCACTCACCTAAACGGCTTTTATTACACTTATATACATTTTTTTGTTTGTCTTCTCAAGTATCATAATCATGAGATTTTATATTATATATGCGACATAAATTGTTGTAAATTATTTTCTAGTAGACACAAGAACTTAAAATA
>JACCPG010007814.1:0-21511 GCA_016069955.1 Drepana arcuata
GAAAGGAAAATAAGGTCGTGATGAGAAAATCCCGGAGCGGGATGTTGACCATGAGAAGGGACGAGGGAAGGATTTGAGGTGATGATCAGGTCTAACCAAGTGTCATTCCTGTTAAAATTATTGTGAGTGGCTTGGAGAGGTAAGATATGAAAATTTGTTGAGTTAATTAGGCATTGCAGTTTTTGGGTTCGAGGGGAGTTGGGATTAAGAAGATCGGTATTAAAGTCACCCATGACTATGTGATGTGAATACTCAGACCCTAAAGATTCAAGAACTGATTCGATATCAGTGAAATAGTCAATCGTAGGGGGACAATAGACTACACCTAGAGCAGCTTTGACCCCCTTGACACAAACCTCGAGGAAGAGAAACTCAGCGGAAGCAGAAGTGCTGTCGGGTGAGGTAGAGATGACTTTGTAAGGTAAATCACTGCGGAGGTATATCGCCACCCCACCCCCCCTCCGCACGAGCCGGTCGTTTCGGATGAGAGTATAGCCGGGAAGAGCATAAGTAGTAGAAAGAAGTTGAGGTTTGAGCCAAGTCTCAGAAATCAGGATGGCGTGAACATTGGTATTAGAGAAAGCTTCTAACAGGTCAGCATAATGGCTGGGAATACTCTGGGCATTAATATGACAGACGTTAAACAAGTGATTAGAGTGTATGCCAAAGCTATCTCTTACAAGATCGCCAAGCGTATCTGTAGCAGAGCAGAAACTATCGTTAGAAGCTGATGATATAATAGAATTATTAAAAGAAAGAAAAGATGAGTCATCGTCGGATGATATCATAATCATGAAACTGATAAATATAATACAAAAAATATATATATATATATAGAATATAAAAAAATAAAATTAAAATATAATATAAAATATATACTAAAGTAATACTAAATTAAAACCAAATGCAAGTGTATCTACACCACCCGCCAGTCAACACCAACACACATATAAAAATCAGACAAAGTATAAAAAATAAGATACTAACACATAAGAAAATGGAAAAATAAGCTCACGTAAAGTAAAATCGAAAAATAAAAATATAAAATATAAAAATATCAAACCTATGAAATACATAAAAATATATGACAAAAGGCAAATTAGCTCCGTTGTGTTTCCGAACGCACCCCAGTTGACAAAAATGACAGGCAGATACAGTTTGACATTGGCCAATGAAATCTATTACTAAACTCAAGGATTTCCACCCTATATTCATATTCAATAAGTGTATTTATAACAAATATGTGGGTAATATAACAATCATAGACGGTTACATATTAAAAAAAAAAACATTTAAGAGTTTACATACTAAATGTGATCAGAAACATACGAAACAACAAGAACATACCGGCTAACTTATGACAATATCTACAGTATCAATACCAAACCATTGTTGTTACAATACCATGAAGCACTGCAGCTAATTGCGCCGAGTATTTTTAATGTTCGAACCTGATGCACTAGCACTCACTGGTCTCACTGGTGAAGAAGAAGCGACTCCTTCCTCCTTTGGAAACTTCTCTAAGAGGGGCTTGAGATCGTCCATAGATGTGATTTTATATCTATTACCATCTGGAGCTTTGACAACAATGACCCCCTCCTGAGTCCAGCTTGAACGCATCCCGAAGTGAAGACGGGCCTTTGAAAATGCAGCCTGCCGGGTCTTAGTAAGGAACTCCTTTACAGCTATGGGAGCCCCCTTCAGTGCCGATTTCGCCTTCCATACTGTCAATTTGTTGTCCACATTAGTAAAGCGGACTAGTATGGGTCGATCACGTCCCCTTCCTTGCTCACCAAGCCGATGACATACCTTGATGGATGAGACTGTGATGTCTTTAAGAGCCATCTTGCTTTTGAGAATCCCCAGGACAACATTGGCACATTCTTCCTTGTCTGTCTCAGCAACCCCAGTGAAGAGAAGCGCTTTCTTTCGCTGCCTAGTCTCTATGGAGTCCACTAACTTGGAGCACTCGCTTATTTGCCTTCGGAGGATCCCCAACATGTTGAACATGAGTTCTCGGAAGCATCGAAACTCTTCGGCTACCTTTGCAACAGTTTCTTTAGCCGGGCCACTAACCTGGATTTGTGCTTCCAGCTCAGCCATTCTTCTTGTAAAGCATTCCTCTAAGGATTTCTGTGCAGATTCAATATCAGCTAATTGAGACATTATGTGTTGGCTTTTTCAATTATGTTGAACAAAAATGTGTTGATGACAAACTGGCAGGTGGTGAATTGACTAGGGACTAAGAAATGTCACATAGATACTCTTGCAGATGTAAGTACAGGATAATGAATGCTAAATATACTAAATTATAATAAAACTTAATGAAATATTAAAGTATTTCTATTTTAAATGAATTTTAACTTAACAGACTTGTGTTCACTTATTTAAACCTACCCGCGAAAAAAAGCCTCCTCATCTATATCCTCACGCCTTCCCACAAGGGTCCCCGAAGGGGTGGGCAGAGATGTATAGGTAATACCCACACACCCACTTTCCGCCAGAGGTATATTAGGTGCCAATTAGATGAAATTAGATGAAAATTAAGAAAGCAAATAAAAAATAGAAATCGAATCAATCGGAAATACAAGGATGAGATGAGATGATGAGAACGTCAAGAGTATGTGAAACCGGTGAGCATGTATGAAGACTGATTTTAGTATATTTATTTCAATTTGTGAAGTATGAGACAAAAGTTAACAATTTAAAATCTTTCCAGTAAGAAGGTATATACAAAGCAAAACTAAATCGTAATCACAATCCTTTCACAAAATCTCAGACACAGGAAGAGAACTGGGGTTCTCACTCTCTGCCTACCCCGTGGGGCTCTGCATGATCATATGTGTGTGTATGTAACTTACCCTACACTTGAAGTACTTCTCCTGCTCAGCCAGATAGTGTTGTAGCTCTTCCTGGATGGCCCTGATGGCCTCCAGCGTACTATCGTACTCCTTGTCAACGCCTACACCGGGAAGAATGCGTCCTTCTTTCTCGGCCTCTTTTTGATTGAAAGCTTCCTAATAAAGTGAGTTTATTTTGTATTACGCATAATAATTAACATATACGTATAATTAGAGATGTGGTGGCAGATTGGATGCAACACAAAGTTTTCAAGACTGTACAAAGAGCTTGTCTAAATGTAACTTTACTTTATAGAGCTTTACGTTGACGGAACTGAAGGGCTAGTATCAATGTCATGAATAAAACTAAATAGATTGATGTCGTAGCAAATTCAAACTCACCTTGAAGAATTTCAAGGTATCCCTATAATCTGGGAACTTTCCAGAAGGTGGGAACTGCATCAATCGCTTCAGTAGCGGCGCGTCAACATCTTCAAACATGTCCGCCAATTTGAGCGCCGCCGTGTACCCATTCAGTACCGCTATAAAGTCTAGCACTTTCCGTTTCGAGTACGATTTTTCCTCGTAGAAAATCGCGCGCGAGTCCGGGTGGTCTTTGGATTTCTTCAAATTGCCGAGTGCATGGACTCTGGAATTGAAAATAAATATCTTTTTCTACACCTACGTAAAAGGGAGCAAATGTTAAAAAGAAAACCAGGGAGGTTGCTTCGCCGTTTCTTTTCCTGGCAGGTATTTTTTTTCTGTGGTGGTATCTTTAGTTTATATAAGTGTTCCCTGTGCCTTACGTTGAATAAAATATTTTGATTTTGATTCCCTCACGAGGTAGGCGAAAGTCAAATTCTCTCCAGACTTACAGACCACTATCACTTCATCCTCATTAATTAGTCTCTTAATTAATGATTGCAGGTTTCAAGTACTCTTTGCGTTCCCATTATTGTTGTCTCGCTAATAAATCACAACCCAAAATCAAACATCCTGAAGTATGTGTTGTGATAAATCACTGCAGTAAATAAAATTAAATCATTAGGATTCGAATCTCTTCACCACGCGAAGGAAGCTAGAGAAAAGCTTAACTTAAAACGGCACTTACTTGGCTAACAATCTCTCCAGATCAGGCAATGACGTGAGAATGTTCTTGGCGTCCTGGCATAGCTCTTGGTTATCAAAAAGAGTTTTAACAGCTTGCTGTCTCTCTCTAATGACCTTTAGATTACAACTTGGCGCACAGACCCATTGATACAGCAGCCTGAAATATGCATAGAAGCATAAGTGCATATTATCACACCAAGCCCCTTACAGGGTAGGTAGAGCGACCAGAGAGTCAGTCTTCTATCTATAGATACGCTCCTGCACCTATAATTGGCATAAAATGCAGATGGTAAGCGGTTACCGTACAACACCGGGGGTAACACTTGTGTAAACTTTACAGACCTCTCTCGCTACATTCTATTCAATCATGCTTTGGAAAATGTTCAAAAGTACAGATATTCAAGTTTTCTTGCGACAGGTACACGTGTAGGTAACCTAGTAAGCGACTTCTATAGCTTTAGGTACAAGCAATACCAGAGACACTCGTTCTCTACCTTATGTTGAGGGACTAGCTATGCTTGTAGCACAAGAAACGAACAATTCCCGTAGTCAACAGCCCCACAGTAATTCCTAAGGACTTGTGGAAACCGCGTTCTGAACAGAAAATTCCCATTATGTGTTGCAACACTTACATATTAGTTACGGTGTTTCTTACCTCTTTCCCATTGGAGTACAACAGAAATTCAATTTATCATACAGGCATCCTTCATCTTGTACTATCCGTAAATTCTTCAAAGTGATCGCGTCAAGAACCATGGTGTTGCCGCCTTCCCAGCGGTTTTCAGCCTTAACCTCTGGTGATAAGGTCTTGTTCAGGGTGTGGACAACGTCCGGTGGTTCGTATGAGGTGAACTGAGACATCCCTAAGACTTGTATGTCCAACAGGCAGTCGGTAAGGTATGAGACACAGCCGCCCAGAGCTTTGATCGCCAGTTCGCAGTTGGATGCTGGTGTCAGGCCTAAAGCGTCACCTGAGGAATTAAATATAATCTTGTAAAATGGAGTTAGATTAACCATGCTTTGCGGGCATGTATGACCTCGTTAGGTGCGACGTGAAGGTATGTATTCTATACGCGCGATATACCTTAGTTATTGCTACCGCCTACAGGCTACAGAAATCGATTACAGATAGTGCCATCCACGAAAACGCGCCCCACCAATTACTAAAAGAGGTCGCGGGATGCGGGGAGTATGAGTCTGATGACTCGGGTCATGGGTAATCAGTGTGTACAGATAATACTCAAACATTAGTGGAAGGTGGCACACTTACACTAAAAACTATAAGGAAGAATGGTGGGGCGCGTCTTCGTGGACGGCACTGTCTATACCATCGCCTGTTGGTCATATATGTACATACTTGTTTGGCACCTTTGAAGTATACAAATATTGTACACAGCGTTAGATTGCAAATTCATCATACCTTCAATGATATAGATTGTGCAGTGTTTTTGCACGTAAGCCGTGCAGAGGTGTTCGTATTAGGTATATAATATATGCGCACGCCTTCCCTAAGGGTCTTCGAAGGAGTGGGCTGAAGTGTGTAGTACACACGCACTGTTCGCCGGAGATATATTTTAGTTACCAACGTTATACATGGCAAGTCCATCGCCGTTTCTCAAATATGACTTAGAATTTCTTCTCAAACGTATACAGGTTTCCTCTCGATGTTTTTCTTCGTCGTAGGTAATGCTCGTGGTATATATAATTTGTGGCGTTAGTACCTTGATGACCAGTCCAGCCCAGCTCCCTTGCTCGCGATCCAGCAACGCCCTAAGCCGAAGTTCATACCCCACAGGGGGTCCCTTAGCTGTGTGCCTGGCTGGAGGCCTTCCCATTGACCGGTTAAGTAGCAAAAGTTACCAGAACTCATGCTACGAGAGACAAAAAAAAAGTACCTTGATGCAAGAACTCCTTGATGCCGTCGGGCCAGTCTCCATCCACGTTGGTCCTGTAATATTTCTCAGCGAGCGTCTTGAGCGTCTTCTCCGGCGCCCACATAGCCTGAGCCTCCCGGCGGGCACTGTAGCAATGTGTTGAAAGCAACTTGCTGGTGCGGCCCGTGGTGGTTTTGCGGTCGTACACTATCTACAATACACACATACATATCATCACGCTGTGTTAGCGGGTAGGAAGAGTGTAGAAAGCCAGTGCTTCCATACTTCCAGACCTCTATCGCCTATTTTCACACGAAATTCATATATATAAGATCAGGAGGAAGTAAGCGTAAGCACAAAGGTTTCATATATACATATCATCACGCCGATTCCCTAATACTCTAATGCGCTAATACTTCCCTAATACACTAATACGGGATACGCAGAGAGTATAGAGCGCCAGTTCTCTCGAGCTAGACTCTTACATACCTCTTTCGCTTCGTCCACATTCATTAGTCTCTTCATACATACTCGTCGGTTTCGAGTACTCTTGACGTTCCCGGCCTTGAGCGTCCGATATATGACGCGCTAAATTGATATCTATATCTTTATACTACAAAAGTGTCAAACAACACGCAGTCCTCGTGATGGTAAGCGGTTACCGCCGCCTATAGATTCTTGCAACACAATCCGTTATTATAGTTTAATACCACATGGGCATGTACCGCTTACCAAGGCCGGTGGATAGTGCGCCAGAGTGGTGAGCAGCCGCGAGGAGTGCCTGTCGTCCTCGAACTGGCCCAGGTGGAACAGGCCGATGGACGCGTCCACGAAGCACACGCCGTAGCTGCTACACACGTTGGTCTCCTAAAACATTTGGTCAGTGCCGGATTAGGCTAGCGTGGGCCCTAGGATTGCTTTAAACAATCAATAGTATTGTACAAAATACAAACATTATGATATAAATACACCTTAAGGAGGGTCAGTTATCATTGGTAATTAAAATATAAAAAAATTAATCTTGCTACGTGGCTAATCCGCCACTGTATGATGTTCTGTATTTAAATGCATTAGGGCCCATTCATTAATTAAGTAAGAGTCCCGAGTGTGGGTTATCAAATCTCGTACCGCATGAACCCGGAACATTAGTATACATTGGTATTTATATTCGTTGAAATTAGGATTTCTAACACGTGATGTGAGAGACGGAAATATCTTCAAATTCATTCTTATGTGCTACATAGAGGAAGGTGGGGGGGGGTACCTATACAGTCAACTTTTTCGTAGCGCCCTGTATCCAGCAAGAATAGTTTAACGTGGCAAGCTACACCGCGTACCTCTTCAGCGACAGCCATCATGTAGGTGGCGCCCGCATCCCCCGGGCCGGGGTCCTGTAAGCCGCACACCTGCGCGCCCCGCAGCGTCACTTGGCATATCTCACGCCTCACCACTTTATCCCATTTTGTGTTTTGACCGGCTGTTAACAAAATATATGTAAAAGTTACTAGTACAAGTAGTGTGAATTAAAGTGTTGGAAGGGGTAGACCAAATTAGGGACGACTTGAAAAAAGGTCAGGTCAAGAGTACCCTAAGCCGAAGAGCATGTATGAAGAGTATAATCAAAGTGGACGAAGCGAAACAAGTATGTAAGAACCGTAGCATGTGGAAAGAAGTGGTCTCTGCCTACCCCTACGGGAAAGAGGCGTGATTATATGTATGTATGTAAGTTACTAGCTGTCCCGTCCAGCGAAGCTGACATGTTGGGCACCATCACAGCTCCACTTATACTTCTGAATCTAAACTATCCAGGCTCCCGAGCAAACAGAAAATGATCGAGCTCTGTCCAAAGGATTAGGATTAGGATTAGGATTACAGCGCATATCATATATATTTTTGTGTACTAGAAATACATATATACTTATTCGATGAATATCATTATAATTGTTATTATATCTTCACGCCCACAAGTTATAGGCCCAGGCTATGAAATTAATTCATAGTTGTGATTTTCTCCATAAATAAAGAGACCGAGGTAAAATTATGTTATTAAGTCGAATTAATTTTCGGACATATTTACAATTCCTCATTACATTTTCCTTTACTGTAAAACTTGTGGTGTGACAGTTACTGTAACTACTTGCGTTTGAGCTTTTATAATATCTAGTAAAAAAATCACTCACTCTTTTTACATCTCTCCTGCATCATGTCCGGTGTTTCGGTCTGTTCCACGCGCGCCACTTTGTACCCTTTAGACACCAAAGTAGAGGCCATTCTCCCGTACGCGCTCTCAGGGAAGCCGGAATGAGCGAACTCACCCTACAATAATATAATCAATACTTGAGAAATAATACTCCTATAAATGCACAAGCTTTGCTTAAAAATCCTATGGATGACATTGTTTAGCTTATCTTCAGGCCTTCCCTACAAAATCCCTGTGGGGTTGGCAGAGTTGTATTTTTCGTTTGGCAGTTATATTTGACATGGCGACCCCGTCGTATCGGCGGCACGACTTTACATACGTATTTGAATTACTTCCCATAGATGAAGGCTACACAATGTTCAGTTCAGTAGACCGTTTCGTAGAGGGCAGAGTTTCCACATACATAACATTATGGCACTAATTCGACGAGCGTGTATGAAGAGAGTGATGAGAGTGGAAGAAGCAAAAGAATGTGTTTGAGAATAAACACTGGATGTGATAATACGTATGTTATAGCTACATATGACACTAAGTGTATGTATGTACGTAGCATATTCATCATAGGGATAGGTAGGCTGGTATGGGCCCTATTATTTATTCTGAATATCTTTAATTACTTAAGTACAAATATATAGCACTAATTATACCTTCATATAGGAGAAGCCAAGTTCATTAACCCCAACAGCAGCATCCATATGATACAGCTCATAGAACTTGCCCACTTTGAAGAACAACACACAGTCAAAGTGGGAGGACTTCATCTCCCACCATTGACGATGAGCCTGAAACAATGGTAGCATTTAATTAAAGTTCTACTCTTTGCCTACCAGTGAGAGAGACGGCGTGATGATATGCACTTAACAATATATTTAATATGGCATATTAAATAGTTTATATTCTGAATATGTCCAAGAATAGGTTGGAGATGCATTGATTTTGTAAAAATAAGTAGCATAATGACCAGCTATTGTTGTATGATCGGGTGTACATTCTTTTTATTACAGGAAACATGTTGCTTCGAAAGTTAAAAATATATGTAGGAAAGTTAATGAATATTAATACTCATAAAGGGAATAGCAGGTAAACTGCAAATCATACTATGGTTGTGATATGCTCATTTTAACAAATTTACACAAAACCTGTCCAAATTCAACACGTTTTTGAGTGTATCACGAAGAGGGGTAGAGCTCTTTGTTCACCATTATCCACTCGATACTAACTAGAAAAAATATAGTTAAATTGTATGTAAGCTTACTGGAGTTTGAGACTTGTAAAATTCAGGTGGAACAAATAATGTGCTGGGATTGTAATCAGGGTGATCAGGTCGCCTCTTCTGAGCATCTCTGACTTTATCTGGCTTCAACCAATCTAGTTTACAATGTACCCAGTTGTCTTCCTCTACAGACAGAGAAGCTGGTTTGTCTTCCACTGGTTTTACTGGGGTGGGAGTTGATCTGGGGAAGAGTAAAAAGATTAGCAATTATTGTAAATATAATATAATGTTATATAAATATATATATGAATAAGCAAGAAACAATATCAGATTAGAATAAGGGGATAATTTTGCACATAGCCCATTTAGCCCAATTGGTGAAAGAAATATTCTAATTAGATATATAGAGTAGTTTCATATAGCAGATTAATTTATTTATGATACTAATATAGACAAGGATCACTCCTTAATGCTGCTTTAAGTACTTGTATAATTGTGCACAGGTTTATATGGCTTTGTGTTAATTATTAGGGACTTGGTGTGATGATATGTATGTATGTTTGTATGTGTTAATTATTTTATTCCTTTACAAAGATTTCAGCAGGAGGAAGATATTGAACATACTAACTTATAGATGTATAGCCAGACATTATATCTTCAGTACTGACAAGTAAACACAACACTTACTTGGGGTTAGCCTTCACTGCCTTGCTCTTAGGTGACTGGTTGGGTTCATATTTGAAACTATCCTGCAGTTTCTTTTCCATAGAAGTTTTCTCCTTGTTATTTTCAATTTTATTATCTGCTAGAATTCAATAAAAATAAAAGTATACAACTACTTGTAATTAAATTTCTTAACAATATCTTTACTTAAATTAACATAAGATAGTAGATAAAGCACAGAGTTGTCTATTCTCTCATGACTAAAATATCTCTTTTGCTTCATCCTTTAAATTTATCATTCTCTTCATACAAGCATACCTAATTGTAAATGAAATGTTTATATGTAAAGGACATACAGACAAAAGAGTATGGTACAAAGTGTATTGCAGCTAAATCTAAACCGCTTGTTTAATTATTATGGAAGAGAAAGTAGCTGTCTTTTAATTTCCCGCAAAATCTTAGCTTGTAAATATCAATTTTATTATCAAAGAACAGAACTGATTGAGTGAAGAATGATGAATTAACATGACAACTTAGTAAATACATGGAGGTTTGTATCATTCATACTTATGCTTAGATGTAGACAAATGCTTCATTATGATTTACATTGAACCATGAACTTAAAATCTCACCTTTGTTTTCAGCATCTGAATCATCAGAGTCAACCGGATTTAGTCTGATTCTTTTCCTTCTCTTCGAAGCAATTGGTGCTTCATCTTCACTGTCATTGCCATTGTTGGACTCTGGAGATGGAGTACATGTTCTCTCCCGTTTCTTCTCTGTAACAATGATGGTCTTTTTCATTTATAATAAGCTAGCTGCTCCCCATACTCACTTTTTATGACGTATTATAGTATAATTTGCTGTACCACAGTTTAACCTGTATAAAATTTAATTTGTTTAAGATAACATCAGGCTAATTATCAGTGTGCCAAATTTCATCCAATTCCGTAAGGCAGTATTTGCACGAAAAAAGAACAAGTATCCTCAACTCTAAAAAAGTTAGCATCGGTTAGTAGTCTAATATATAATAAAATCATGTTTGTTTTGAAAAATATGTGTATACTTTTAAACACTCTTAAAAGACTAAATTATTATTTATTTTAATTAACTACTTAAAAGACTTCTGTTGAATATTGTAGTTATAAAGGTATAGTATATAAAGTTCTTACTCTCAAATTTTTGTTCATGATTGTCATTCACGGAGCTATTTAATTTAGGACTGCTTTCTAGATCCGAATTTGGTTTTGTTTTCTTGTTCGCCGGTGGTGTTTTGGAAAAGTATTTGAACAACGTGTTTGCAGTCCCCACACTATTGCGCTTGGACATTTTGCCTGCTTACTAGGTAAGTAGATTCTAATTTAATCTGAATAACTATCTGAATTCTGAATTATATTATCAACAATGATACGCAATCCTAACAAGTCTGTGCGGCGACCAAATTTGGCGCATTTTTCTGTCAAACTTTATTGTCAAAATGTCAGTGATTCAATTGCGTTCCAATTTATTAATAAAAATATCAATTGAGATTATTTATCATAATTGGCAAGCATACACGCCCCTGGCGTTGAACATTGTAAAGATCTGTATCCTAAGTTCTTAGAGGTATTCATTCGTTGCAGTTTTCATATTGAGAGGTTTTCTGTAACTTACAAAAAAAATTCATTCACTTTTCCCCGCATAGAAATTGCCTTATTCTAGTACTGGATTTTAAAAATTGTATAATTACCTATGGAGTTTCCGATGCAGATGCAACACAAATTTCTAGCTCGCGAATCAGCAAAGTTCTAAGCCGAGGTCAGAAGCCTACAGGGAGGTCCCTTTGCTGTTCGCATATTAGAAATGCTGGCGACCTTTTGGTCTCATTATTATTTAGTTGAGTAGTAAGTTTCCGTAAAATACGCTACGAAAAAAATTTAAATTCGTTAGCGAATACGGCTCTTGCTAGATATAAATACGTGTTCTATGAATAAAACTATCGTTTTATTTCAACTATTTTACAGCAAAGAACCTTAAAATTAATAAAAATATGAATAAATTTGTGGTTTGTGAAAGGTACTTAATTCACACAAAAAATAAGAAATAACCTTATTCTAGCAATTTTGGTATAAACATGGCAGGGCCTTGCCTAAAATATTCCGTTCCAAGTAATAATCTAGTACAATACTTGTCATTTATTTATTGCAAATCTCCATCTAATTTATGTATTTTTACATTGAGGAATGTACCTTTAAAAATAAATTACAATATAACTTATACAATTATAAAATAAGCACCTCTTAATATAATAATTATAAAACAAAAACTAAATCGCTATGTATATTTCTTTATAACAAGTATGTGTAACCACAATATACATATAAGCTTATATTTATAATAACAATAATATATCCCGCTAGGGACTTGGCGTGATGATGTATATAATAATATATCCTCACGCCTTTCCACAAGGGTTCCGAAGAGGTTGGCAGAGGTGTAGAGGTGAGTGAGTAGAGTACCCACTTCCCGCCGGAGATATATTTAAGGTGCTTATATTTATACTGTGGTGTAACCATATCAAATTGATGGGCTCTGAAGACATTTTCTGGGCTATACATAAAATCAATCAATCAACGTTAACAAATATGCCGGCATGTATGGTAGAAAACATAAATCTTTTAATTCATATTTCGCAGGAATCTCTGAACCACCATCCATCCTTAGGAATGAAGTTACTCCGAAAACTGAATTATAATTCTTTTTCACATGCAGAAGTACAACGTAAAGTACACACACTTAAATACAGCTGAATTGAAGATAATATACTACTTTGAATGAAATTAAATAGGCCACGCCACATCGATAACTAGGTAATTTTTTTTCAATTTCACATGAAAAAAGAACAATACCTTAAACTGTGCGTGTTGAATATACAATTAAATAATAGTAATCAATGTAATTGGAACAAAATTTACTTTTAATATATTGATCATATTTCTTTGTGAAAAATATAAGACAGGAAAAAAGTGGAGCTGTTATTATTCTTTGGTAATAATGATATAATATTATCTTACTTTAAGCCATATGAACCAGGAAGACTATTAAAATATCTGATGCTGACCTAAGTTGTTATATGTGCAGTGTATTTTTAATTCCTTGTTAACAGAAAACATGTTCATTTCGTTAGCCTTAGCCCAAAAACAGAACGACATATAATATACTAAAATCATTCTATTTATAAAAAAAAACCTTTATGAACTCACGTATCCCTGTTCGGTATATTGTAATGACTGAATTTAGTTTCGTGTACACCTATTATGTGTTATGTTCAAAACAACTGCCTACCTGCCTATATCAAGACAGACGAGTTCTATATTATACATAGTTCCACCCACGGGTTAACTCAAGTACTAACTAGTTACCGGCGGTTAATGTCGACATGGAATGTGAATGTTTACATGATGATTTGTGGTTCGGGAACGGACAGCGCAATAGACTTGTGAGGTAGCACCTGCCCACCATTCACGTAGAGCTCGTCCTTGACAATGACATCTTCGCCCAAGACCGTACAGTTCTCCATCCGCACCCAGCGGCCGACCACGGAGCGCCAGCCTACGATGCAACCGTCCAACCACGCGTGCTGTCTGACGCAAGCTCCGCGGAGGATTGTACTGCGTTTTATGCACGCACCTGGATGTTTAAATAATAAATAAGCAGATGTTCTTTAACTTTTACGTTCTCTGGCTTTTACAAGCGTTAGTAGCGTTAGGTGTGATAAGATTGAGTGCTGATTAGGGATTGTAATCGGATCTCATTTTTAACCGACTTAAAAAAAGAAGAGGAGGTTCTCAATCAAGTTTTTTTCTTATGTTTGTTACCAACTTTCGACTGGGTGAACCTTTTTTTCAATCCGGTCGATTGTTCAACCAGGATAACTTAGCTTTCTTCCTTCGTTCCTACATGCATCGTTAATGAAGTGAAAGAAAATACTTTTATTATATATATAAGATAATTTGTTTCACATATCGCTGCAGTCCCCAAACATGGACAGCCATTCACATTTTTCCTACCTTACCATAAACTAAGTCTCTAGCTCTTACAGCTCATCTCAGATATTTGAATATTTGTAAAAACAGGGGTTGGTAACCTAATACCTACCTAAAAACTTAACTTTCTATTGATTTAGAGTTAGATATGTTATTTAGTACATGGAACACAAGGATGGGAACGTTAAGAGTAACGAAACATGTATGAAGAGACTGATGAATTTGGGTGGAGTGAAAGAGGTCTGTAAATCTAAAGTATTAGCACTCTACTTCTCTCTAGAGAAGTGAGACATTTGGCGTGCTAATATGTATGTATTTATATAAGTGTATGTATATGAACAATTGAAGTAAATCTGAGAAAATTACATCATGTAAATATAACATATCAGTGAGTCACAAAAGTAAGGGCGCTGATCACTACTATCAACTATCAGCATATAGCTAACTTGATAATTGAAATTATCCAATGTTGTATTCATTAATCTACTATTAGTTATAGTTAAGATCTTTTTGGAGCGTAGTCCTCAAATCACCATTATTAAATGAAAACTGCTTAATAAAAGACTTCTAATTGAACATTCCTGATAAATATTTGTAACTTGTAACCGCTGGTGCGTTAGTCCAATCTTTAAGCTACTAAAGCTCCATGGTAATGTACTCACCATCCTCAATAACAACATCTGGGCCAATTGTGACATTGGGTCCTATCCGACAGCCCTTGCCAATTGTGGCGGTGGGATCAACCAATACATTACCCACAACCCCAGTGCCTTCGTATAGTATATTCGAGTTCTTTTGACGCAGACTTGTAAGATACAGGCACATTCCTGGGAAGAAAATATATAGTTGGTGTATGGCCGAGGATTAGATTTCTGGAAGGGCATATACCAAAGAACAGGAAACTGGTATTTGAACTGGGGTGCAGAAAGCCAGGGGAAGCTACTGCACTAAGTTCCCACCTCATGTCACTGTTGCAAAACAGCATGAGAGACGCCTACAAGAGCTCTTAAATTTGTGATGAGTTGATTAAAACTGTAAAAACAAGTGTGGCAGCTAACAATGTTACCAAGTAAATATCTATCTATCCTAATGTTCAATGTCAATTAATTTCATTTATTTTCGTTAGTAACAGAATTGGTATCAGTTTTGAAGGTCACTCTTTAATTTATGCTACTCATTTCCATGTGGAAAACAAAATAAAGGCAGCTGGTTGCTGCTAGCTTAACAAAAAACAAAAGGACACACTGTATAATATCTTATTATACAATGTGGATGGACAAACAATTGAAATTAATATATTATATTGCAACAAATGTTATGTAAATCTAGATACCTATAAATGTAGTTAATATTTGTTTATGAAAAATAAAAATGCAGAGACTGATAACAAGGTCATGGCTTAACCGATAAGCAATGCCAAAAATGGTGAGTATAATGACTGTGATGCACTAAAGCAGTGAAATGAAAAGAGAGAGAAGGCCAAAATAAACCCTCAATACATCCATCACACTCTGTTCAACTTGACAATAGGTATCAGGCATAGATGATATGATCATAATATTTAATCTGTAAGCCACAAAAAGAAAACCAACCCCAACTTATTTAAATACATTTGACCAGTCCAGCCCAGCTCACTAGAACCAGCAACATTCTGAACACTAAAAAACTTACGTCTAAACATCATAGGGATGGATTTAAGTGTTTAAGACCTCAGAAAGGCCTAGGCAGAGGCCTTCGTTCTTGGCATTGTTTGGTTAAGCAAATAGAAGCAAAGTTCCCAAACTCACTAGGAGACTATTACAACAAAAACTTGAACTGTATCCACAGCGTATAGTGAAGGAATAAGTTTATTAAGACCATAAATTACCTGTTAAAAAGTCTTTTGGCTGACCTACATCCATCCAGAAACCCTGTAGTTCCATCGCATGCAACTGACCATCCGTTGCCATGAATGGGAACACTTCTTTCTCAATAGACATTGGTCTCAACTCTATTCTACTGAGCACTGAAGGATTGAGTATATACATTCCTGTGAGTAAAAATAGTAAGCTAAATGAGTACTATTATAGAAATTATAAATGGATAATTCAGAGCCTCACTCTTCATCCAAGATCACAGATACACTTGTTTTACTCATATTAAGCTTGACAACAAAGTCGCCACCTGCCTTAGTGGCACTGGAAAATATATATTTTTTATAACACACATACCAGCATTAATTTTGTTCGATATGAACTCTTGCGGTTTCTCCACAAAGCTCTGTATTTGACCATCTTCATTATACAGGACAACACCATACTTTGATGGCTCTTCAACTTTGGTCACCACTATTGTACCCTCCTGGAAAACATAGTTATTAATATACCTATTTACTTGTCAAAAATAGCCCAGAGTTCATGGCAGAACCCCTGATTAGACAAGAAAAATAAAACCTTCTTTAAAGAAATTGTTAACAAGTTCCATATGTAAATGTGAATTACTGGGTCATATCATATGACTCAGTTTTGGAACAAATTAAGTATGTATATGAAAATTGTCAAAATGTGTAAACCCAATGTACTTCCAATTGCACAGGGCTTTTGTACTCACCTTTCCATGGTTTCTGTGATACTTGGCAAGTTCTTTAAATGGAAAGTCACATATTACATCTGAGTTTAAGACAAAGAAAGGTTCTGGGCTTGTGCTCAGAAGGTCTCTGGCTAATGCCAATGGTCCAGCAGTGCCCAATGGTTCCGACTCATGGGAGAAAGTTAGTGACACTCCCAGTTTGGAAACCTGTTCTGTCAGTTCCTTCTCCATTTCTTCTGCTCTGTAGGATACAGCTAGGATTACCTGAAAATATTTATTCATGATATGTAGACCGAAAAAGTAAAAAGCGTATACATACATATAATTACACCTTTTCCCGAAGGGGTAGGCAGAGACCACTTCTTTCCACTTGCTACGATCCTTACATACTTGTTTCGCTTCGTCCACTTTCATTATTCCCTTCATTCATGCTCTTCGGTATACGGTACTCTTGACCTGGCCTTTTTTCAAGACGTCCCTGATTTGGTCCAACACTTTCAATTACTATATAGTACTTTTGGATATAACTGTACAAAACTAAATTGAATACCTGCGTAACTCCAGCATCGACAAGTGCTTCAATTTGGTGCAACAGAATCGGCTTATTAGCAAATTCAACGAGAGGCTTGGGTCTACTAAGGGTCAACGGTCTTAGGCGAGTCCCGTAACCGCCAACGAGGATCAGCGCTCGAATTTCACCCAGCTTCTTGTCCGCACCACACATTTTATTTATTTCTTGGAAAAATCACGTAAACAAAGCGTCGTCTAGTCAAATTTAAAAAATATTTATATTACTTGTGTAACTTAACGTGTATGGTCAACATTAACAAACATGTAAGTGATATTTTTTTCTATACCTACTGGTTATAAGCAGAAGTTATAACAATCAAAATTTTTAAAGTAAAAAATAAAACCACTTCATAAATTTTAAACACGTCATAACATACACAATATCCATAGAGGAAGGATATTTAATATCAAAGCAAAGAGTAAGTAGAGAGAGTGATATCATATCATATTTTGTAGATGACAAAAACCATAGAGAGCCAATAAAATTTTATTTTGTAGCGCCGTCGTTAGTAAAATGACTAGGCTAATTGTGTTTTTGTTTAACTACACTAGACACTAGAGTTAGCAGTTTAATAATCTCCGCCCGTTTTATTTGCTTACTGCTTAATTAATTTCTTCTAAAAATTGTCTAATATAAAAACGACAGCGTGCGAGCGATATCCCTAGTATACAAGCGTTCATAGTCGGCGGTAAGCAAGCCGCATGCTTGTTTGTCACCTTAGTTTACACAATCAATTTATTATACTAATTTCTTTCTTCCTTTCATATTAGGTTCGGAGGTCTGGGAATACGCAAGATGTAGTTCGTATTATAATGATTAATTTTATATAATTAAGAAATCTTATCTGTGACAACAATTAATAATATTTACAAAGAACAGTTGAAACCTCAGAACAATAAGTTATTGTTCTGAGGTTGAAACTAACTACTTACAGATAAAATATTTGTCCCAAGTCGGTATCCCGAGGCAACGTGCCAAGAAGACTAGCAGCATTGCCACGCTGGATAGCAATGCTGATTCACTGAGCGAGATATGTTCCAGCCCGCCTGTCACGAGAGGTCTCGACTAGGCGGCGCGAGACCTCTTAAAAAAGATGGTGAGCCTCAGGACCCAAAGGCCCCAGAGTTTCAACTGCAAATGCCGCAAATATTTAACCTGGCCCGAGACAGGCATACTTGCGGCGCTTGAGGCACTCCTGCTGAGCAGCATCAGCGCCGGCTGCCACCGATGTGTCAGGAAGATGGGAAGGAGCTAGTGTATCGACACACGTAGCGTCCCACACCAAGGCCCGACCCATCCTCCATGGCATCAGAGACATACCGTCCCGCCTCCGGCTATCGCCGCGAGCGAGACCGACTGGTTCCAGCACAGCAGGCACGCCGGCGCTGACCAGAGTCCGGCGTATCAAGTCATTGATGGAGCAATGATGTGATATACGGCCGGCACTGCTGATGCAGGATAGACCATGGTGTCCGGAGTCATTGACAATATCCTTGCAGTTACACCGATGTGGAGTCATTGACAATACCTTTGCAGTTTCACCGATGTGGTGTCATTGACAATATCCCTGCAGTTACACCGATGTGAGACAATAAGTCAAAATTTTAGTCTACACAGTGAACCATAGACTGGATACGATTGAAATAAATGCTAACAATTTTGCGGTATTATAAAAAAAAAATCAATGCTTTCCAGTTACACTTGACAGACTTCTGTTTTCTCTCTCCCCTCCCCCACATCTGTCAGTAAGTTACGTAATGGCTGGCTGGCAGATTGTCAGTGTCAGTCTAAATTAAATTTTATAAATTTCCTTCTTACTCACATTCATTCTCGTTATTATACAATGGCTGTCTCGGTACGAATTCTTTCCCGATTTAAAGGTAAAGTTTTACATTATTTATATCCCATAAGTTTAGTTGGTAGTAGTACATTTTGGACTTCAGATTCTCGGTCATCACAGTTTTTTTAACATGATAACCTACGCTGATAACCTTGTACCTTGATTAGTACTTGCTCTTTAAAATAAAATAAATAAACTTTATGGCTCTGAAACATTTGGGTTCAATAATTAAGAACAACATTTTAGTTTAATCAATATCGTCAAATAAATGATTGCTAGCAATGTCGTTTTCATTAGGCTTAGTGTAACCGAGACCTTGGGCTAAAAATACCTTCTCTTATCCCTGTTTTTATTACCTGCAACTGTAAAAGAACAATAATTGCACAAGCAATACATGATTAGAGTGTAAGAATATGTGCCTATTCCTAATAAACATTTTTTCATTCATCAAAAACTGGATCAATAAGGTGACCTTTGAGACTTGTCATGCAGTGTCAATCAGTAATGTTTTGTTTGTCTGTTATTGTTATAATATCATGAACAATATTATAGCAAGGTAAGATATATCTGAAATAAATACCACTATCATTGCTTGATATACTCAATTAAAATCTTGTTGGTCCTGAGAATGTCATTATGAATGTGCAGAAATATTATTTCCTTAATGTTACCTTTTATTATCTATCTGTATTAAATGTAAAACTTATGTAAATTTTTACAAATATGAATCTGGAATGAAATGGATTGAATATGAATTGTAACAGATTGCACTAAGAGTCCAAACAGTATAAACCATTAAAAAAAAGTGTAAAGAACACTACTACATAATTTTAACATGTTCTTTAAAACATTGAATGATTTTTTGTTATCTATGTATACATGTACATGAACACTTTTTAAGTGTAATTTATAAGTGCTAAAACTGGCACTTATAAATTTATATATATAAAAATGAATCATCAAAATGTTTGTAGGCGCATAACTTCCAAAAGACTGCACCAAATTGAATAAATCTTTCTTTTATGAATCCTTTATTGCCAGAAGGGTTGTATGAAAAATAATATATATATTGTATTTCTTCTGTGCATGTGTATGTCTCTGAACTCCTCCTAAACGGCCAGTCTGATTTTAATGAAATTTGTCAGAGTGTCTTAAGGTGGATTCGAGAATAGTTTAGGGTCACAATTAGACCCGATCGGTGGCCCTGCAATCATGTTTCATAAATTGTTAGTTTTTCATCCAAGCGAAGCTGGGCGGGACAGCTAGTTATACTTAAAAGTGGAAGTGGAACTCATGGATTTATAAACCTTTTATTAGACATCAGTGGTTTTGCTATTATTTCTAAATAACACATTGAAACAGTCTAGGTAGTGTGATATTGTATATTATTGAGTTTTTAATTATTTTTATGACTTAATAATCATTTCTGTGCAGAGTGCATAAAGCTCAGCAATGCTAGATACCAATCTGGAACACCATATGCAGAGACACGAAAGAACTTGGTCCTGACAAGTGAAACTAAAGTCATTGTACAGGGATTCACTGGCAAACAGGGAACTTTTCACAGCCAACAGGCCCTCGACTATGGCACTAAGGTTGTGGGTGGAGTGTCACCTAAGAAGGCAGGTACTGAGCACCTTGGTAAGCCAGTGTTTGCCACTGTGAAGGAAGCTATGTCAGCCACCAATGCTCATGCCTCGGTCATCTATGTACCTCCGCCGGGAGCAGCCAAAGCCATTTTGGAGGCCATTGAAGCTGAAGTACCACTGATTGTGTGCATCACAGAAGGTGTTCCTCAACATGTAAGCACATAATGTTATCTTCATACCTTCCCACAGGGGTCCCCAAAGAGGTAGGCAGAGGTGTCTAATAATAAAGAATCAGTTTATTAAGGTGCATTGTAATAAAAAAAGTTGTTACAGTCCACAAATAAAAAATAAAGAAAAACCTTCCCTCCCTAATGGCAATACATATACTCTTAGTAATTCTCAGTGGGCTGTATACATTTTGACAAATACAATATAATTTTACATAGAGAAAGCATACCTACTTTATGGAGATATATAGTGTTTCCATGGAAATGTGGTTTGCTAATTATTCACTTGATTAAGGCTACCTTCCCCTCCTCTACTGTTTATGTTATTGCTGTCATACAAACAATTTATAAAAACCATAAATTAATATTGCTGCTTCAACCCACATGAAAATACTTGCATAATATGAATTTAGACACAGGTTATATAATTCTAAGGAAATGAGATCTTGCATGTGACGTATTTTAATACCTACCTAATTCACCTATGTCGTGCGTGAGTACAAAATCTTTGTGCAAACAAAATGATGATTCAATTAACACATGTATTACAGGACATGGTAAGGGTAAAACATGCATTGCTGAGGCAGAACAAGTCCCGATTAGTGGGCCCCAACTGTCCTGGTATCATCGCGCCAGAGAAATGCAAGATTGGTATCATGCCTGCCGCCGTGCACAAGCGAGGGTGTATCGGCGTGGTGTCGCGTTCGGGCACGCTCACCTATGAAGCATGCCACCAGACTACCACGGTAATTTTTATACACATTATGCAAACGTTTTATATCTGACTACAA
>JACCPG010007815.1:0-12317 GCA_016069955.1 Drepana arcuata
TCTCCCTAGATTTACAGACCATTATTAACCATCGCTTCATCCACATTCGTTAGTCTCTTAATTCATGCTCCCCGGTTTTACATCCTTGTACTCTTTACACTCTTGAGTTAATTTGATCTAAGTAGGTGGAACGTGGTCCTCCTCTGCCTCTTCCTCCATACACTCGCACAGTATATTTATTTCGTCAATCTTGTAGCTCGTGGTGTGACTAATCACTGTTCAGAAAAACTCATTGGTACAGTCGGGATTCGAATTTGCGACCTTTGTGTCGCTGGCAACTACTAGAAACATTCGGCCACCACGGCTATAATGTTTTTTAAGCTGTGGTGAAGGAAACATCGAGAGGAAACCTACAGACGACTGAGAAGCAATTCCAAGGCGTATGTATGTGCTTGAGTAACGGCGATGGTCTTGCCATCTAAAATATTGGTTGGTTGGCATCTTAAATATATCTCTGGAGGAAAGTGGGTGTGTGGGTGCTACCTAGACACCTCTGCCTACTCCTTCGGGGACCCTTCTGGGAAGGCGTGAGAATAAAAAAACTAACCAGTATCATCAGTACCAGTATATTCTCACGCCTTCCCACAAGGGTCCCCGAAGGGGTAGGCAGAGGTGTATAGGTAATACCCACACACCCACTTTCCGCCAGAGGTATATTAGGTGCCAACGTGACAGATGGCGAGTCCATCGCCGTTACTCAAGCGCGACTATACATACGCCTTTGAATTTCTTCTCAGACGTATGCAGGTTTCCTCTCGATGTTTTCCTTCACCGTAACCAGTATATAAATCGTGATAAAGCGTTTAACTTCAAGGTCTCTTTGATCTCTCCGTAATTCCATGGAAATATGGGCCTAATCGCAACGAACGAGAATAGGGCCCGTCTTATAACGCCGCCCGTATGTAATGTTCTCAAACCGTGAGATACTGGTTACCTACTTTATCTATAGCGCTATGGTTTTATACACGTAGTTAGCAATTTACTGTGTATTTAATACACGACTTTTTTTTTTATAAAACTAGAGTGGTAAACAAGCATACGGCCCACCCTATGAAAAACGGCTACCGCAGCCTATTTACGCTTACAATCCCGAAGTTACAATGCGCGTTGCCACCCTGTGTTCGGAGAGTTATACTGTGATGGCAGCATAATGGGACTTATCCCTCTGCTGCCAACACAATATAACAATCCTCCCCTCTCCCAAAGGAGCTCATTACTGGAAACCTTATTCACTGCGTAGGAATACAACAGTACCAAATACCCCAGTGGGCCAGCTCCAAAATCTAACGGGAAACCCGTTATGCTCCTCTCTCAGGCAACTGACTTCAGACAAAGTAGTTATTTTCAGGTCATTTACATACAATTTAAACAGAAAACGCGACCATACAATAATATAATATATATATAATATATCCTCACGCCTTCCCACAAGGGTACCCGAAGGGGTAGGCAGAGGTGTATGGGTAATACCCACACAACACACCCACTTTCCGCCAGAGGTATATTAGGTGCCAACGTGACAGATGGCGAGTCCATCGCCGTTACTCAAGCACGTCCATACATACGCCTTTGAATTGCTTCTCAGACGTATGCAGGTTTCCTCACGATGTTTTCCTTCACCGTAAAGCTCGTGGTGTGACCAATCACTGTACTTAAGTTCAGAAAAACTCATTGGTACAGTCAGGATTCGAACTTGTGATCTTTGTGTCGCAGGCAACTGCTCGAACCACTCGGCCACCACGGCTCTCACGCGACCACCTACATCTTATTAACTGCCACGTAATGAGGTAAGATATACATACATATATATAATTACGCTGTCTTTTACATGGTCATAGGGTTAAGCCCCGGTTCACTCCAGACCCTTGGCACCCTAGGTGTCAACGTGACAGATGGCGAGACCATCGCCGTTACTTAGGCAGGACTGTACAAACGCCTTTAAATTGCTTATCAGACGTATGTAGGTTTCCTCTCGATGTTTTCCTTCACCGTAAAGCTCCTGGTGTGACTAATCACTGTACTCATTGGTACATTCGGGATTTGAACTTGCGATCTTTCTGTCGCAGTCAACTCTGAAAATCGAACCACAGGGCCACCACGGCTTAACAGCTGTGTTTGTGTGAATATCTCGATTCAACTAATACGACGTATGGGAAATAAGCAAACGAATTTTATTACGTCAGTTTACGAAGCAATATAGGTATATACTTTATGATTTTTACTTTTCCAGTCCAGCCCAGCTCCCTTGCTCGCGATCCAGCAACGCCCTAAGCCGAGGTTCGTACCCCACTGGGGGTGCCTTTAGCTGTGTTGCTTAAAAATAAAGTGCCTGGCTGGAGGCCTAGGTCTCGCCATTGACCGGTTAAGTAGCAAAAGTTCCCGGAACTCACGCTACGAGAGACAATACTAAACAAAAAATACTTCTGATGGAGGGGTAAATGATATACTTCATATTATTTCAAGCGCTCTACCACAAGGGTATATGAGAATGCACAGAGGTTTAATAAAATACACACTTTTTCTCGGAAATATCAAATGTCGTTTACGTCCAAATGTGACAGATGGCGAGGTCGTCGCCTTTTGTCAAGCTCGACTTTATATATATACGACGCACAACTATGTACACGCGCTTCGAATTTCCTCGCAAACGTATGCAAGTTTCTTATCGATGTGTATCTTCATAGTCAAGCTCGTGGTGTGGCCAATCACTGCATAAAAGTACAGATAGGCTCTTTGGGTCAGTTGAGATTCAAACTTACAGTCCTCGTTTTGCAGACGACTACTCGAAACATTCAGCCACCAGAACCCTTACCTAAATTACCTTTTGAAAACCTAAATATTCTTTCCGCTTAGGTATTTAGGTTTCTATTGATATGAATACAGTCCATTTTATTTCCGCACTGAATTCATACTAATGAACTATTCAAGCCGTATTTCTACTAGCATGTTCTATTTTTACAAAGGTGCCATTAAAGCGAGTTCAGCGATGCACAATGAGCGTTGACGAGCTGTATTAGCATACCAGTGGTTGTTATAAAGAAGTTTTTAAAGCGCTGCAGCGCTGTTATGTATAAGAGTAATAAAAAGTTGGAAAACTATGCATACAATTTGCAGCTTCATTTAAGGATTTAAAATTGGAAGCTTTTAACAGCTTACAGAATAATAGGGGTTATTTTACATCACTTATGTGATACTATGTTATTCTGGAACCACAAGGGTCTCGCGCCGCGCGGTTTCGAATTAATTTCTTTCCGCGAAAGCATGGTATGGAAGAATTCACCCATGAGATTTTGCCCAGAGAGAATGGAGTTCTTCAAGAAGGGTGTTTCTCTGTAGATATTTTTAGGTGTAAATATGATTGACGGTGAGTTCGTCATCCTTTATCAAGCACGAATGTATATACACGCTGCAGATTTCTTCTCAAGGGGGTAAAATTGAAATAGGGGATGAAAGTTTGTATGGAAAATATGCAAGATTTATGTGAATATTTCATAAATTTGCGACAAGAGAAATAAATCATTATTCACTACAAATTGATGACAATTCGATTTGTTTACACGATGTTTGGTTTACTTAATTAATGTTCTTCGTGAAATAAATAAACTGTGTATGGGTTAGGTTATTAAATATAATATTTAAGGATTTTTTTATTTGGGTTGATTTTTGTTCATATCATTCGTCAAAAGAAGATTACTTTCGAATTAAGTATGATGATATTTGAATAAATAAATTTGAAATTTGAAAAAAAAATTATGTTATTACGTCATTATTATTTGTTGTACATTTGGATATTCGATAGGTACCTAATAACGGTAACTCCTTTTGTTAACTTATTTGCAAAATGAATTAGCCTAAAAAAATTAAAATGCTGCCCAATATCACTTTTCCGCGCGGACGAAGCTTCAAGCACAGCTAGTTATTTATAAGTTACTGAAAATAATAAAAAATATAAGCCCTTTTTATTTTGAACGTTAAAAGTCTGAGCTTAGATCTATTTCAGCTCGAGCTTTATCAAAGTCCCCCTCTTCTATTACCAGTAATGATATCTTAGGAACTCTGGGTATGGACTCAGTGATCGCCGTTTAAATTTATTATCCCATTCCGTGAAAAATCTGCACAATTTCCCAGGAGTACCCTAAGGAAGACCCATCAGCACCGACACATGAATTTATTAGCCAATAAGGCGGCGATTCTGGCGGTAAAGAGTTTATATCGTTCAGTTCTTGGGCTATAAAAAGAAAATCGAAGAATTTCCCAGTTTTATTAGACTGAAAAGTTCAACTTTGAAATAATACATTACTATATTATGAGTCCATTTGGAATAATACATTTATAGTTTTATATTATATCTATATAGTATTTAGTATTGGTAGTATTGGTAACGTGACAGATGGCGAGTCCATCGCCGTTACTGAAGCACGACTATACATACGCCTTTGAATTGCTTCTCAGACGTATGCAGGTTTCCTCTCGATCTTTTCCTTCACTGAAAAGCACCCGGTGTGACTAATCACTGTACTTAAGTTCAGAAAAACTCATTGGTACAGTCAAGATTCAAAGTTGCGACCTTTGTGTCGCAGACAACTACTCAAACCACTCGGCCAGCTCGGCTTTATTTTACGGCTAAATTTTACATTGTTATTTAAATGTGAAAAATACCGCACCCAATAGTAATTACGCTTAAAAACCCCGCCCGAGTATGTTATAGTGTAATGAAACTGCAGTAAAACAGTTATTAAGCGTTACGCGGTAAATTAACTGCGAAACCAACGCAATTATGTCGGACTATTTGTGACCGAACACTTTTGTTTACCTGTGTTTCATACCTAGCGAATGCTACATGGGACTTGTTAAGTATATTGAATTATTTATCTGGAATAAATTCCAAGGTCGCTCGGCGAAAGGTTTCTTAGGTAATTTATGTGGATTTACGTATCCATGGAGTTCTTCAAGAAGGATTTCCACAAGGTTGGCAGCGCGCAACGGATATCCCAGGCGTGGTAAGCCTCCATAGGCAGTGGTAACCGCTTACCACCAGGTGGTCCGCATGCCAGTTGCCTCCGTTGTGATATATATAAATGAAAAACACTGGCTGACAACTTGTGGTAAGGAGTGAAGAAATCTAGATATGACTTGCGTGTTGCCATTCTGTATTCGGATAGTTATACTGTGTTGGCTGCATTTATTTATTTATTTGGTTTATCAGTAGTTACTACATAAGTTTTAAATTGTTGTCATTTTTTAACATTATGGTTCTTATTCTTAATGTGTGCTCTAAATCTTGATGTAATATTTAATGCGAAGCGTTCCAATATTTGTGGACAGTTTAATTTACCATCAAGAACTTTATGCAAGAAAGTAACTTCCAAAGCATCCCTGCGTGAGTCGAGTGAATGCAGATTGAACAATTTCCGTCGTAGATGGTATGAAGTCACCATTTTTTAAACTCCTGCAGCATACGCTACGTGCCAAAGGAAACGCTTCTGCACTCTTTCCAACCTCAGCATGTGAGTGACGTAATGAGGTATCCAGACAATACAGCAGTATTCCAGTATGCTCCGAACCAGGCTATTATACAACAGTATTTTGGTGCTTGACATTCTAAATATCCTCGAGTTCCGTATCACAAAGCCCAACATCCTTAAGGCTCGGCCTATTATGTTGTCGATGTGTGGTACAAACGTCAAATCTCTTATAGTTTCTTTTTCTGTTAGAAACTGATTATTTATACTGTAACAAATCGATCGGACTCTCAAGGACAAGAACGATAATAGTACTCGAAACCGACGAGCATGTATGAAGAGACTGATGAATGTGGACGAAGCGAAAGAGGTATGTAAGTCTAGAGAGAACTGGAACCTCCCCTCTCCTCAAGGAGCTCATTATTTGAAACCTTATTCATCGCACAGGAGCTCCACACAAATAAATGTGTTATTCGACTACGGACTTCTATACGTTGGACGTCTTGCCCCAGTTCGGCAGCTCCAAATTCGAACGGGAAACCCGTTATGTCCTACATATCTTTTGCTTTCCAAAGGAATTCTTATTTTTATATTACTCTTTGTGCGTATATAAGTAAGTGAACTATTTATTCAAGCAACAATGCTCTTACATTTTAAGTCGAAATATTACTGCGACAAAATTACACTAAGTATATTAAACTGGTACAAATCACCCACTCGTAAAAATAATGTATGGAGTTCAGTTTTGTCTTTCAGTTTGCTCGGCTAGCGTGTAATGCGACCTGAATTTCAGGATATTATGGGAAGCCTCTAAAAGTGGTTGCTGAAATGAAATGAGACTACCGTTATTTTCAAGTTCTAGTTCTAAATAGCTTGATAGCTTTAACAAAAGTAATATACTCTGTTGTGCAAAGAAAAATTTAAATATATATCCTCACGCCTTCCCACAAGGGTCCCCGAAGGGGCAGGCAGAAGTGTATAGGTAGTATCCACACACCCACTTTCCGCCGAAGATATATTTTAGGTGCGTGACAGATGGTGAGTCCATCGCCGTTACTCAAGCACGACTATACATACACCTTTGAATTACCTCTTAGACGTATGTAGGTTTCCTCTGTTTCCGATGTTTTCCTTCACCATAAAGCTCGTGGTGTGACTAATCACTGTACTTATGTTCAGGTAAACTCATTGCTACTGTCGGGTTTTGACATTTGACAACTACTTAAACCTATCGGTAACCACAGCTTATTAAAAAAGAATCTACCGATATAATAAAGCATAGCTAGTCTAACGGGAACGGACCCGCAGGTTCAAGTCAGTGATAATTTTCCTTTACATTCCTTATCAATCCAACAAATGCCTGCCATCACCACTTAAAATAAGATACGGCGTAATCTCCTATTGGAGCTAAGAATGTCAAATGCACTGAGTGACGATTCCCTTTGTGCAAACGCCGGGATAATTACGGCTCGACTTTCACGTCACTTGGGAATTGTTCTAAACAAAGGGTCATTATAAATTTTAATGGTTGTAGAAAATTCTTATACTTGATGTCATACATTTCGGGATTGGAACATCATTTACGGAATCGGTGATAGCTAATCACTGTACTCACACCTTCCCACAAAGATCCCTAAAAGGGTACACAGAGGTGTATGGGTAGTACCAAAGCACCGCTTTCCGAAAGAGATATATTTTACTCAAGCACTATACATACATACACATCATCACGCCGAGTCCCTAATAGGGTAGGCAGAGAGTATAGAGCGCCAGTTCTCTCTAGACTTCCATAAATCTTTCGCTTCGTCCACATTTATTAGTCTCTTCATACATGATCGTCGGTTTCGAGTACTCTTGACGTGTCCGTCCTTGAGCGTCCGATCGAGCACTATGCATACGCCTTTTATTTTTTTCTAAAGTGTATGCAGATTTTCTCTCGATGTTTTCTTTAGCCGTAAAGCTCGTGGTGTAACTAATCACTGTAATTAAGATCGGAAAAACTCATTGGAATGAACGGGATTTGAACCCGCAATCTTTACGTTGCAGGCAACTACTCGAACCACTCGGCCCTAACGGCTCCACGGACCCTTGTATAATATAGTTTCTTTACGTCCATTTTAGTTTGATGTGTTTGTTATCTGTGGCCATGTAGTGAGATCTATCAATACTCCATTGGTATTCACTTTAGAGGCTACATTGTTCCAGTAACTTTATTTTTGGAAGGTTGCCAGCCCGCCTGTCATGCGGTTGGCATGTGGATTGACACTTCCCATTTGCTTAAATAATGTTCTATATAATCTTAGCACTGAGTTGGTCAGTGCTTTTAATAGTCACAATGCTAAGACCCTTTGTGACCGTGTGGTTTGAACCTGCGACACAAAGATTGCAAGTTCCTATTCTTCCAAAGAGTTTTTCTGAACTGAAGCACAGCGATTGATCTCACCACGAGCTTGACGGTGAAGGAAAACAATGAGCTTCTGATGTAGATTACATGAAAGAGGTAGTAACGAATATATATGTATGAACGTCTAAAATAGACACTATATTATCTGTCCCTTGGCGTGGTACTCGGCATGATGGTATGTATGAGTTTTGTCATTACTTTGGTGTATGTGTCAGCTTTATGGCAGCCAATTTTGGCTAAAACATTTGACACAATATGTCGAAAGGTACAATAAAAGTAAGTGCCCCCGTTAGACATTCGCAGTTCTTTTGCAATGCGCAACAAATATTTTATGAACATATCCCCGTAAACTCAACATTTTCTTTACATCCAGTGGGAATATCTATAAAATCTGACGTCATATCATATTCTCTTTGGCATGCTACTTCGGTCCTAATGTATTCAGCCACGTGGAACGTAAGGCTAAGTACTATAGGATATATTATCATTCAAATCTCTTTCTTTTATCTTTCTATCATTTATTTCCAAAATCTCTATTAAGATTCCCCTATGGATAATTTTATTATTCAGTACTCGAAGTGGGGGATTTAAAGCCAATTCCCTTTTGATCTCACCGCTCAAACAACAGTCTGTCACGTGGCAGACTGCCGCGTCTTTGCATAAAATATTAGGTGGAGCTAGCGTATGGACGGTTGAAGGAAATATACGGTTGAAATTTATTGGCGTGACTTTACATATCTTAAACAGTGTCTTCAACTTCAACTAAAACTTCAGACACGTGGCTGTTAGGTTCAGGATAAATTACTATTTTATATAACTAACAACCGGCTTAGGTATTAGTGCTGGCATTAGTTATGCTTTATATTGCTTGAAATAACAACAGGACTCTTTGTACAGTACAACATTTTAACGAATGTTTCGAGTTAATATCTAACTGACCCAAAAAAATTATAGAAAAATTATAACAATTCCTAATTGGTAGAGAATATATTTTTAGTCAATAGTATTAAAAATAAAATAAATAAATATCCTCACGCCTTCCCATAAGGTCCCCGAAGGGGTAGGCAGAGGTGGGAAATACCCACACACCCACTTTCCGCCAGAGGTATATTAGGTGCCAACGTGATAGATGGTGAGTCCATCGCCGTTACTCCAGCACGACTATACATACGCCTTTGAATTTCTTCTCAGACGTATACAGGTTTCCTCTAGATGTTTTCCTTCACCGTAAAGCTCGTAGTGTGACTAGTCACTGTACTTAAGTTCAGAAAAACTCAGTGGTACAGTCGGGATTCGAACTTGCGATCTTTTTCTTTTTTTTTCTTTTATACCACTTGGGTGGCAAACAAGCATGCGGTCCGCCTGATGGGAAGCGGTTACCGCCGCCTATGGACGCTTGCAACACCAGGGGTATCACTCGCGCGTTAATCCCTTTCCCGTTCCCTGCAGGAATCTTTGTGTCGCATGCAACTGCTCGAACCACTCGGCCACCACGGCTCATTCAATAGCGCTCTACGCTCTCTGCCGTGAATTATTCGTTACAAGATGTGTTGGCACGTATTGTATAATATAATCACGCTTAATCTCTCATTGGGTAGGCCGGTAGAGAAAGCCGCAAGTTTTTTCTTGTTGAACTTTTTATTAATAATAATTACTATATTCAGAATAATAATTAATATATACTGAAGGAATTTTTATATTAAAAATAATTTTGGTAACGTTTTTCAGTTTCAAGCCGCGACTTTTTACAACTCGTGTGTTATCGTGTTTTGAAACACGACGTGTACATACCGACGTATAGAGGCCTGCGTGGCTTGGTAACTATACTGAGGCTTAAGAAAAGCCTTTTCCCAAACCTGGGGGGATCAACTTACCTTGGTACTTAAAAAAGGTATATTAATATATTTTTTAAAAGCTGTTGTCTAGGGGTTCAATTACTTACTGCAACAAACATTTAAGAAGACAGCAAGTACCGAAACGAACAGTACGAATGGGTTATTTTAAAGCTAAGTATAGTGATTGGTCACACCACGAGCTTTAAGGCGAATCTTTAAACCTTCCCATAAAGAACCCGAAGGGGTAGGTAGAAGTGTATAGTTGGTACCCACACACCCACTCTCGCCGGAGATTCTGAGGCGTCAATGTGACATATAGTAAGTCCATTTTTGTTAATATACGTCGTAAAAGTATTATTTACGGAACCCCACATCTGAAGCTACAGGTAACTAACAATAAGGTAACTGCTCCAATAGTAAGCACCGTTATAAATCTTCCCATTGGTTTTATTTGACACCGGACAAATTTATCGGGCGCTAAATGTAGGTCTCGCCTCGACATAAATTATCGGGGTTGAAACCTGTGACTTGGGATCACGATAACAGCCCTGTTTGTTATTATAAAATTAACATATTTTATCAATAGTATTATTGGCATGCTTACATTGGGTCAATGTTTTCACGTAGATTCACGTCCTAGATAAAAACGAATCGCGATTTTTATTAACTTAATTTGTTACAAAGAATGTTTGTTCATTATAAATATTTTTTTAGTAAAGGAACATAATAACTGTAAAACTATAATTATATTCGACCATGTCTGCAGTTGATAGTTATAATATAATTTTAATTCGATTTAATTGTACTAGGGTTAGTCGCAGACAAAACCCTCAGCCAGTGAAGAGCTCCAAGCTTCCAATTGGAAGAAGGCGTTGTCATCCGCGACACAGTTTTTAACTTCTGCGGATGTCATCGTTACGTTTAGTTTTTGTGCCAAAACAATGTAACCAAATAAAATTTTATTATTTATTTATTTTGTTATTTAATTATAATAATAGTAGTAGGTCCAATTGCAATAGGCAGTAGTCTGAGAAAGGTGTGATGTCAGATGTGTGTGTGTGTTTGTGTGTGTAGCTAACGTAGTTATAGTATTTTCGGTTTATTTACTCACATCCCGAGCTCTACACTTAAGAAAAATCCTTTGGGTTAATATATTATGACGTTCAATAAGTGTTCCCTGTGTCCCTTACGTTGAATAAAATATTTTGATTTTGATTTATAAAAGACGTGCTTGAGAAACAGCGCCGGTCTCTCTAACTGTCACGTTGACTCTTAAATATATCTCCGAGGGTGTATTACACCCCTGCCTACCCCTTTAAAACCTGTATTGGATAGCGTGAAGACACAATAAATTAAGCTTTTACAAAAGATTGAAACAATTTAAGCAACTCGCTACAATTTCGCTACTGATATTACAATTTTGTTTCAAATAATAATGAGTTTTCTTGCTCCCCGTGATCAGATATGACGTCAGTTTCGTATTCCACAGAAATAGAGTAGATGTTAATTCAATTTAATTATGTAGATGGCGTAGAGTTCCAACATACGTTCAACACGATAACACACGTACAACATAGCTACGTAGAACACGTCTGTTAACAAAGCTTTCGACGAGGTGAAAGGAAAAATGAAATCATTATGCAAATGAATCATTTATATGACTGAGTGAAGCCCTGATTCGGGGATGAGCTGAATTTATTTTTATGTTGGACTGTTTGTTAGGTATAATTTAAGGGATTTTTATGTGTGATACGAAAAAGGATAGATGGGAAAAGATAACGAGTTCTTTTTACGGTATTTGATAATTTTATCTATCTATGTATTACAAGGCCGATTTTCGAAAAAAACTTCGGATGTAGCGCTCGATTACAAGAGGTGGGGACAGAGGAGGGAGGTCTAATATATAGATATACATATATATATATAATATAAGGATCCCCAAAAGGGTAGGCAGGCTTAAGGTGCCAAAGTAACAAAAGAGCCGTTAAAGCCGAAAGAGCCTTTGAACATCGTGTATGGCCTCGAAAATAAATTAATCGAAATAAAATTGTGTATGATTTTCAAAATTGTTTATGGATTAAATTGTATTGCACCCCTATAGCCTGGACGGTCGCTAGGGAATAATAATAGTCAATCTCAAAGCTACCAGTGGCGCATTTCAGCGAAGTATGGCTTGGATCCAAGGAATGTCTTTATTGCTTGCAGGAACTTACTTCCTTGCGGAATTCAATAACACGACATATCGAGTTAAAATATAATATTATCTAATGTATGTGTGTATTATGTATGAAATTGTGAACCGGAAATGAATCAAGGATATTCGATATACGAGGCGGATTAGTAAGAGTTGACCAAAATATAACTATATAATAAGTATTTATATTAATTAAGTTAGTAAGGTCGCAAGTTCGAATCCCGACTGTACCAATGAGTTTTTCTGAACTTAAATACAGTGATTAGTCACACTACGAGCTTTAGGGTGAAGGAAAACGTCGAGAGGAAACCTGCATACGTCTGAGAAGAATTTCAAAGGCGTATGTATAGTCGTGCTGGCGTAACGGCGATGGACTCGCCATCTGTCACGTTGGCACCTGATATACCTCTGTCGGAAAGTGG
>JACCPG010007821.1:0-28006 GCA_016069955.1 Drepana arcuata
ATGTCATTTATTCGACCCTTTGTGACTCGGGCACACGACTGAGCATGTCCGTTGGATAAATTACCGCAAAAAGTATGAAAAATTCATAGACCATTTTTTCTACATCCATAAGTCTATACCCAAGTGACTACTCAACAATTTGCACCACTATTCCTGAATATACAATATATTATGTTATTCAAGATAAATGTTGAATTCAGCGTTCATTACAGCAGTCCTTGGCAGACGTTCGATGAAACAAAATTGAGTTTTGAGAAAATTGTGTTGCTCGTCGTTTCTGTAACTAAATAAATTGTATGTACAACTGTGAAAAATAAGCCAGACTTGGTTACGGAGTAGATAAATATATGAGTAAGGGAAATTGTAATTCGCAGGAGAAACGGAATCCAGATGGCCCCGAGAATGGCGCACAAAAAGAACGATACCATTTCATCTCCGTGGAGTACTGTTCAATTCATATCCGATAGATCTTTATGAATACTCAATCGTTGCAAATTATCTGATTGCTTGCTTCGTTTGAAGTGTAAGACTCGCCGTCTAGTTCGATGGAAGTGGCTACTACAGGCTTCCATGGTCATGGTCGTGAGTTCGATCCTCGCGCCCGCCAACATATGTGTGATGAGTATATTTGTTTGTTGTGTGTTGTCGTGTTATATTAATGTTGGAACTCGTTACATGTTATTATGAATATTTCTAATTGGTACAGGCCTGACTAGTTTAAGGTCCAACGGAAAGAAAGAATTCGTGTTGTATCAACAACACGAATCGTGAGGATTTTCCATTTTTGCTACAACTTTTGTTTATCTTAAAATCTCGGGTACCCCAAAAAGTCCAGTCCTTTATCTAGGCTTGCGTTTGGTAAAACCAATACAGATATCCATCCAACATAGATTATTACTATTATCAATGTTTTCAGGTGTATAAAAATATATGAGAAACTCCAAGAGGAAACGAATGTTTTGTACTTGTTGTTATATATGCAAATAGCACAAAGGTAAAATAAAACTGAATCAAGTCAAGGCTGCCTCACAGGAGCGGCATGTGACGCGCTCGTTTTGCACTGAGTTCGTATTGAAGAAACGACAGGAATTCGATTTAGACCCTTCGTGGCCATCGTCCTTTCTGAATGTAAATTGAGGGTAAATTCTTGATTTACAAATTTTCCCCAACATTTTAAGTTATACTAAAATGTACACTGAGCATGTAAGTAGAAAAAGTGTGGACAGAATTAAATATCTTGTAACAAATATATATTCGCCGGACGAATAGCGGACAGGATGTGGTGCGTCCGCTGTTCGCTTTTAATTTACCGTTTCTATACCTTTTTTTACCTTTAACTTACACCGGTACCTTTCTTTTATTTACCACAAAGGTGGTAAATAAGCTTGCGTCCGCTGTATGGGAAGGCGGGCCCTAAAACTACAATCAATCTACTACCTAAAACTCTAGTGGCAACCAGCATTGATGCCGGTGCTAACATACAGCGTCTATTAGAAACATTTTTTATTCGAAAAAAGGATCTTCGTGTCTTATTTGTCTAATTGAACTGTTTTTGGTTTATAAATACAGCGTATTCAAACATAAAAAAGTTTTTGAAAGGTTGGTATTCGAACTTCCTTGTGTTGTAGGCATCTCGCAGACTCGAACTACTTGGCCACCACGGCTCTTATTGTAATTGCTTTTTATGAGCGGTATTGACGAAGCATTATCGAACTCTTGTGTAGAGAAGTGAGTGATGATTATAAAGAAGGTAATGATTAATTAAACATGAAAACAGTTATCGTCGAGTCCAATTTGTGTAACGTATGCAAATAAATTACAGCATACAGACTAATTACACCCTTGGCCCTTGATGATTGCTTTCCTATGTAATTTGTTAATGTAATGACTTAGAACCGCTCTATAATTTTCGGGTCACGTCCCTTGCCAAACCTTATTGCGAATTTGATTATAATCCTCTTCGTCTTATACAGTGAAATACGTAGCCAATGTAAGTCAATTTATATCTTATTCAATATTCCGGAGACAAACATATTTTCATGTTTGTTTTCGTAGGAAAAGTTAAGTAGAATCAAATTGACGTTATTGTGGTTCTTGCATTGTTACTGGCGCTCAGCGAATGCACCAAACAAATTCTGGTTGTCGTTTATTTTGTGGCTGACGAACAACTTGTGTTTTCAGGCAATTTAAGTTGTTCTCGCGTCTGCAATGCTACGCCACAGCTACGGGCTACGAGCTACGAGCTACGACACCTTACTTGTGTTGTTCATCGTTAGCTTCATAAAGTTTCTAGTTTGTGTTTCTTATTGGAGCACAACTACCTTTATATTTTGCGATGCTCGTTCTGTTCGATATATTGTTCTCCACCATTACATTTTTTTTTATTTGTAAATCTCGAGGTGTGGAGTACTATCGTCAGAGAAGAAAAATGTTTAGGCTACTTTGTTGCTATTTGCATATCAAGTTTGTATTTGTAAAGTGGTCGTATTACATGATTTTTGGTACAATTATGCTTTTACCTTTAATGTTTTTAAGTAGGAAGAAAAGGCACATAACAGATGTCGGATAAAAAATCAATATAAGTATTTTCATTACTCACTGAGCGCGGTGCCGATGGAGTCGCCGTAGAGCACTCTTTGTCGCGGTATTAGCAATCATCCAACTCCAGTCCGCTGTTGGCTGGAAAAACTGCCTACGAATTTCTCTATGGAAACGTAGGTACAGCTTGTTACACTAATTAGTTTCTTTCATCAAAACCTGCGCGTCGAAACGAAACAGGAAATATGCTTCTAGAACACAAACGAACTTTTCGCCACAGCGTCAAATAAATGTAGGGGAATTAACAAAGAACACTCCTAAAAATATTAAAACAACCCACCTGCATAGCCACTGGTATCTCGTTATAAAAGACGTTAAACTTTACATTGCTCGGAACGAGAAGAAAAAATGAAGTCGGTGGAAGTTTTCCACTTTACCAACGTCAAAATGAACTTCGTTTAAGGGCTGAATTGTATTTGGAACTTGTTAATTCCCGTCTCTCGGCAGTTACTTAAGTAAGTCTTTCATTAGCGGTCGTCACGTGAGGTGAATTACAAGCCGGCGGGCTTTAAAAGTTGCTTAAATAAAAATTCTAGGGACAATAGCAGCCGCGCTCGCGATTCGCAAGCCCTTCTTTGGATACACTTCTCTGAATACAAATTGGACGCTCGATGACTGGCAAACTTACGACGTGAAATCGATACCGTTACATTGCGATTTATTTTGTACTAATGCCGAACTTAGTTTTACTAGTAATCATACATTTGTTTCACTCGCGTGTTGTACCAGTATTTCACCTCTTTAGGGTATGAATTTCCTTAGTTTCAAGACTTACGTTGAACAAAGTTAGTGCCATATATCAAGAGATATGATTAACATTATACATCTCCCGTTCAAAACTGGTGTTGCCTTAACGATATGAGCACCTCCCAAAAAGTTTACTGACAAATAAAAAAATATATATATAAAATATATCCTCACGCCTTCCCATAAGGGTCCCCGAAGGGGTAGGCAGAGGTGTATAGGTAATACCCACACACCCACTTTCCGCCAAAGGTATATTAGGTGCGAAGGAGACAGATGGCGAGTCCATCGCCGTTACTCAAGCACGACTATACATACGCCTTTTCAATTTCTTCTCAGACGTATGCAGGTTCACTCTCGATGTTTTCCTTCACCGCAAAGCTCGTGGTGTGACTAATCACTGTACTGTACAAATGCACTGAACAAATTAATATAAAAGTATCTTTACTACTCTTTTGTAATAACTTTTTATGAGCGGCATTGTCGAAGCATTGGAAAACTCTTGTATAGAGAAGTGAGGGAAGGAGGAACAGGCCTGTTCTTAGGAACCTTGCCAACTCACCTGGGAACCAATACCATGAGTAAGGTTTCCAGCAGTAGCAATGACTTCACAGGTGTAAAAGAAACTTTTTGCTAACGGTATTGGCCAAGCAATTCCTCTCAATTGATTTATGTGTCAGTAAACGCATATTGAATAATATCAATGTGAACACGCATAACCATTAAGTGGCATAAAATGTTTACAGTCGAAATTAAAAATGAAATTCCATATTCAAACTACCACCAGTATTGTCCCGCTTATACCGTCATTCAGTTGTGCATGGCTTCAACGGCCGAATACAATAGTTTTCTAAAAATGAGCAAGGTAAAATCCGCAAGGGTTGGGGAATATGTGTCGGGTCGAGGGTAGGCAGCCCCCACAAAAGAAATGTCTGTCAGACGAGACGGGTCTCGCCTTGCGACAATGAAAAACACTTTCTCCCCGCCGCGCGTGAATGCAAAATAGGGTAAGCCTACGCACGTTACGAACCTATATACGTACTTATATGTGGTTAGTGTACGGACCCATTTTATCACTCATGTATAGATTGTATCGCTCTCTTGTATATTGAATAAAAAAGTTCCAGTGAGGCTTTATTGTCGTGACGAGGACACAAAAACAAGTTAACGTAATGTTTTAGAGAGAAGTTGCAGTTGTTTACGTGAAAGTTTTTATTGGATCATTTTGGCCAAAAGCTTATGTTGACGTAGTTTGAAAATTAGGAAATAATAAAAGCATTTGATACAGCAATGCGTACACGAGCTACTTGAGGCTTCTACGTCGGTAGTACTTATATGCATACATCACGCCGAGTCCCTCACGGGGTAGACACAGACAGTACAACTTCTCTATAGACTTCTAGACTCCTTTACCTTCATACTTATCAATCTCTTCATTCACACTCGGCAATTTCGAGTACTCTTAACGTTCCCATCTTTGTGTTTTGTTTTGTAAACATTTCGTCACTCATCCTTTTACATGACTTATTGGATGATATTATGACAGATGGCGAGTCCATCTGTCAAATTGTATGCAGGTTTCCGCTCGATGTTTTCTTTCACCGTAAAGCTCGTGGTGTAACTTATTACGTTTGTTAATATTCAGTAAATTAACCTCTATTGCCAATGGTCGGCCGGTGAACAAATAACTCCGGATTGCTGTGTAACAAAATAGAGTTTATCCGGGCTGCGAGCGAGAGGGCCACTAGTTAAACTAGTCATACGTTAGTACACAAATAAAGCTGGACGTGATAGCTCGCCAGGTGCAGCGATATTCTACTACCGGCAAATCCTACAGCTATGTAGTACTTTATCCCGGATTATATATGAAAATTTTGTGATGTTATCCGTGCTTAAAGTACTTGATGTGGTATTTGGTAAAAATGTTATAATACAGTGCAGTGCATGTACTGCAGCATACGCGGCATATAAATTTCGGCGCTTCTTAGCCTATATAGTAAAGGTGGTTGTATAAACATAATATTCAATTTGTTATATTTCTATCACAGGAAGTCGTGTCATTTTAGGTTTTTAAGGTTATTATAAAAGCGACTGAAGTCAATTAGAAAACGCTGTATTATATATATTAACCAAAACATTTAGGACGAAGAAACAAACATGTAAACATAAATTGACAACATTTAAACCTGCTACTATTGATGAGGTGTCCAAAATAATTGATAGCCTGGACATAAATACTAGTACAGGACTAGACGGCATAAACACAAAAGCTATTAAATGTATAAAGGATCTAATCATCGATATGCTCACAGAATGCATAAACAAGTGTCTAAGTGAAGGGCGTTTCCCGGATTCCTTAAAATTAGCCAAAGTACGACCCATCTATAAATATGGCAATAAAAGAGACCCCGGCAACTACAGGCCAATATCAGTGCTGCCGATAATCTCAAAAGTGTTTGAAAAGATACTACACAGTCGACTAAATGAATATCTCACGACAATTAAATTTCTGTCTGATAAACAATATGGCTTTCGCCCTAAATATAGTACTCTTGCTGCTACCGCTGACTTAGTCACATCTATAAAAACCAACATAGATAAGAAAAAAATTACATTAGTCGTATTTATCGATCTTAAAAAAGCTTTTGACACTGTGAGCCACGACCTGCTCCTATTGAAATTAGCTGATATAGGTATCTGCGGGACTGCTTATGATACTTTAAAATCGTATCTCAACAACAGATACCAAGTCGTTAAACTAGACGAACAGCAAAGTGATCCTCAATTAATAACTTGCGGCGTCCCGCAAGGATCCATAGTTGGACCTTTGCTATTCTTAATATACATAAACAGCATACGTGAAATCGGTCTAAAGGGTGACGTCACACTTTATGCCGATGATACTAGTTTATTTTATTCAGGCGACTCCATACTATCAATAATAGAACAAGCACAGTATGACTTAAATCTTCTTCATGTTTGGTTGCAATCAAATCTACTAAGTATAAACATATCTAAAACAAACTATGTAATATTTAAAGCAAAAAATAAAAAACTTGAACCATTCAAAAAACTAACGATTAACGGAGAGACAATTCATGAGACACAACATCAGAAATACCTAGGTTTAACATTAGACAGTCAACTGACATGGAAACCACATATAGAAAATATTAGAGCTCGACTCACATCCCTCGCAGGTGGGCTGCTGAGCATTGTTAGATGTCTTCCAAAACATGTGCGGTATATTATCTATAATTCTATGGTTAAATCACAGATAGACTATTTGGTTGAGGTTTGGGGATCAGCCGCAAAGACAATCATGCAACAACTACAAACAGCACAAAACAAAATCATTAAAACACTCTTTAAGTATGACTATCTAACACCTTCTACTAAAATCTTTAAAGAAACCAAAATCATGAACGTGGCCCAAACATATAAGTACACTACTTGTATTTTAATAAGAAAAATACTTACCAAAGATATCAAAACTCAAATAATTTTTACAAAAAAAAACCACATACGAAAACGTATGACGAGACAAGCAAATAACATCTGCTTAAGAACACCAAGGACACAGTACGGCAAAAGAAGTATAATATACGAAGGCGCACAACTTTACAACAAGCTACCAAAAGATATCAAGGAAGTAAGTTCACTAAATTCATTTAAAAAACTATTAAAGAATCACATTTTAAAGGATTTTTCACTATTAGACAAATTATAATTTATTATCCTGTAGCAAGCAGCAATATTGTAGTGGCACGTAAGAAAAACGCTCATCTCTGCTAATGTAGCATAAGCCTTAGTAAACAAATCCAAGTGCAACTCAAGAAAGCGACGCGATGTGCGGTGTGGCAAATATCGTACTACCCACAAATAATTAACGTAACTATTTAATTGATTTGTAAACACTGTTTTATTTTTTTTGTTTTATTTTTTCTTGTCATTGTTCCATCCAATGTCTTGCTTTGACTTTATTTATATATAATTTTATTATAATTACTAACAAATATACCTATTACGCTTTCCGACACTACATTAACCTAACTATAATATTATTTATCTCTGTAAGTGAATTTGTAAATTCTTAAGAGAAATAAATTTCTATAACCGTATATATATACATATACATTGACCCACACAAAATACATTGATCTATTTACTTATTAAACGTAATTTTCAAATTTTATTTAGAAAACTATTCTACCATAATTTACAAATTGAAATCTGACAGTAAGGGAACAACTGATAAGGATAATATCCCCGGTACTAAATATGATTTTTTTTATACCACTTGGGTGGCAAACAAGCTAGCGGGCGCGCCTAATACACCGCTTACCAACGTAAGCGGTGTATTATTTGGGGTACAGGGTACGTGATTTTACATAGAATCTATGTATGTATTATATGTATATACATATATAACTGCTGTTAACTTATGTTTTTATTGAAATAAATAAATAAATATAATCACGCCTCTTTCCCGTAGAGGTAGGCAGATACCACTTCTTTCCACTTGCTACGATCCTTGCATACTTCTTTCGCTTCGTCCACTTTCATTATTCTCTTCATACATGCTCTTCGGTTTAGGGTACTCTTAACCTGGGTACATGTACATGATTTTGGGAACATTAATATTTTTTTTGTTTAACACGTGAAGTATGAATGTTAGAATGTTATATATGTATCTTAGTTACACAAAAACTGAACTTATGCGTATACCTAGCATACTTGATGTGGCCTCTAACGTAAATACGTACTAAGTGTATTTTCCCATCACTCTGAAATTAATTGCGAATGTTGGAGAACTTTGAGTGACGTAGGACGTAGGTAGGAATCACTGCTCATTTGCATCGGCGGAGACTGTCGGGAGGGTTTCGTCTCGACGCCGCATTTCCGTAGACGCTCTACGAATATTTATCTAACGATCTTCGAATTCCATTCAGTCATTGCATTGAAAAGGTATTATAGATTTGAAATAGTCCACATGTCAATAGGGAAAGGAAACTATAATAATAATATATCCTCACGCCTTCCCACAAGGGTCCCCGAAGGGGTAGGCAGAGGTGTATAGGTAATACCCACACACCCACTTTCCGCCAGAGGCATATTAGGTGCCAACGTGACAGATGGCGAGTCCATCGCCGTTACTCAAGCACGACCATACATACGCCTTTGAATTTCTTCTCAGACGTATGCAGGGTTCCTCTCGATGTTTTCCTTCACCGTAAAGCTCGTGGTGTGACTAATCACTGTACTTAAGTTCAGAAAAACTCATTGGTACAGTCGGGATTCGAACTTGCGACCTTTGCGTCGCAGGCAACTGCTCGAACCACTCGGCCACCACGGCCCTAAAGAAAGGAAACTGTATACTTAAATATCAAAATTGTATACTTAAGATAAACATTTGTTGGGGAATAATGGATGGAAGTCACGTTTGCGGTTATGAGAAAAATAACTGTTTTAGTACATAAGGAAGGGGGAAATATCCCGAATGACTGTCATTACATTATGTAAATGTACTCAACATTCCGTAAATATTCAAAAATTGATCGCAAATAAGAATATTACATACATACATGCAAAATATTTGGTTTTAAATATAGTAAAGGGTTAGTTGGGTTTTTACGTGCAAATAAACAATTTTTACTGGCTATTTTTGATAGTTGTTCTATTTAGTGTTACAAGCCTATAATGGTCGAGGGCGCACTGTCCGCGTTAGAGTAACATTTTAATTGAGCATATATTATTGCGAAAGATGTATGCAAGTCTAGAGAGAACTGGCGCTCTATGCTCTCAACCCACCCCGTTAGGGACTTGGCGTGATGATATGTATGTGTGTATATATTATTGCGTGTTTCAATTGTTTTATTATTACAGGCTCTGGCTAGATTAATGTTTTTTAGCTTTGTTGAAACCTACATATGATACAGAGTTCAATTATTAATTAACCATTGTTATTTATTTATATTATGCTTTATTAAAAACTTTCACACCTTAATATATCTCTAAAATATTTGCATTTAACTTCTGCCTACCCCTTCGCGGAGCTGGTCGGCAGGCATAAAAACAAGACAATAAAACATATTAAGTTTCACCACAATTTAATACCCTTTTCGCCTGAGCCATATGAATTTTCTGATGTTGGATACTGTTGCGTGCGACGAAAGCACTGTCTAGTGTCTACTTGGCATCGTACTTGTTGGTAGATGGGTAGGGTAGGTAGGTAGTCGCGGGGTGAGAGCAGTGAGTGTTTGCTCGGCGCCCGTCCACGTCCGCGATGGGATAATGGCCCCACTCGATGACATTTGGGACATGAGATTCCTTTCCATTGTCCGTATCAATTCTCCACGTATTGGTACGTGATCGGTTTATAGGGTCAGCCATACCCTAATTTACTGATTTAATTAATTTCGTGGGCAACAAAGGTAATTCAATCAAATAAAAAAATTAAGTATTAAACAAAATAAAATAAAAAAGTCAATCCATTTAATTACTAGTTGTCTCGCGGTTTTACACGTAACAGATTTGATTTCATTCGTGGTTCTTTTTCTGTTATTAAATATATCCTATAATAGCTAATACGTCTATCTCTGTGTCAAATAATGTCCACTGTCGAATAATATCGAGAACTGGCGCTCTATACTCTCTGCCTTCCCCGTTAGGGTCTCGGCGTGATGATATATATGTAGGTATGTATTTATAATATCCAATCCGTTTAGCCGTTCTAGCGAAATTGAGTTTGAGAGGATGTATGTTGCATTTTCACAAAATAACAGATTTATAATGAATATTACTAAGATTTAAATGTATGGCGGAAAGTGGGTGTGTGGGTGGGTATTACCTAGACACCTCTGCCTACCCCTTCGGGGACCCTTGTGGGAAGGCGTGAGGATATTATTATTTAAATGTTAAAAGAGGTTTTGGACATGCCTGCAATAGTGCGCTGCAGTCACTCCTGATAGGTGAAGGAAGTTCTAACATATTAACATTGCTCAAATAAGGGTGCAGGCTATACTTCAATCCATTATTTCAAGTTTGCACGATATGTAAAAAGACAGGTGGACTTTTTAGATGGTAATCTGAGCTGTGCCGCAAATCTTTCACTTCACGCTTTCCCATTAGAGTCATGAAATGAGTGGCCAAAAGTTTGTAGGTAGTGCCCACTCCAACTTTTTGCCGGAGTTATATTTTAGGTGTCAACGTAATGGATGGAGAGTCCATCGCCGTTACTCAAGTAAATGTATACTAATATTATAAAAGCTGGAGAGTTAACTTGTTTGGTAGAATGCGTTTATCTCTGAAAATACTAATCCGATTTGATTTTGCATTAGGTAACACTAGCATCAGTAAAAAATGTTTCAAAACGGGGAAAATGTATGTTATATATTCCAGAAAAATCTAACGAAACGCGGGTGAAACTAAGGGCACTATTATTTAGTATAAAACTTCAACTTCAGCCAGAATGATTTCAAGAGAAGAATAAAAAGAAAACAGCAAAAAAGCTACTAAATTATGTGTGTATATCGGATGTTATTACAACTGAACCCAGGCTTATGTAAATGAACACGATAAATCTCTCAATATATAAAACAAACAACAGGTTTTATGTAAAGGCACATTAATAAAGATGAAAGTCGTAAAAACTCCGTCATGATTTCCGTGATGTTAGATATTGACGCACATTTCTCTATTTTCCCTTTACGTTAAATATACATTATACAATATACCAGTAGCCTACGCGTACGTGCCAGTAGTATTATATCAAACGCAACAAAACATTTGGGAATAAATATCAATTTTCACCTCAAAGGAAAGCTATCTATGAGAGAGAAACGGCCAATCGAAAGCTAACGCCAGGTAAATATTATTTTGTGATTTCCTCGACATTATGGGTTTAAAGTCACGTAGCAGTCTGTGATTTTCAATTTTGTTGTGAGAAGTTGGGTTCCCCGTGCGCTCGTCGTCCCGGAGGACCGCCACATGAAAAATAAATAAGGCATATACATACATATTGTAAGGATGTGGGTGTCGTTATGCGATTAGACTCTACAACGCTCTCCGTGGAGCTTGTAGACTGTCAGCCGAATCTAGTTGTTTTTATTTGTGGTGTCGTCAATCTCAATTTGTTCATAAGAGTTTTTAACTCATCTTATTGGCTATTTGTGACTCGCGGTCTCATCCACATCATGATAAGTATCATGTAGAGCAATATCAATTGAAGAATTAGATAAAACAACACCAATAAATCATCCTACTGTAAATAAAAAAATAAACCATAGTAAAAAAATATTGATTAACAAAAAATTAATTATTAATATTAAAGTGCTAAACTTAATTATTTGTATAACTAGTTTTGGCGACACAATTATAAACGTAAAATCTCCATTTGAACCGACTGAGTACTTTTTGAGAAAAATGCAAACAGCCAAACATATTCATACGGGTCGAAACCAAAAGCTTCTTTATTAATACATACATAAATACATATCATCACGCCGAGTCCGATCACGTAACGATCTTGGTTCAAAATATCATCTATCTGCCTTTATAAAACTTTCCTAACGAACATGCCATGTCGTTTGGATGCGTTACTGCAATGCACATTATAGTTACCATCAACAGTATTATGCATCTCCCGGGTATAACTGTGTAGAACGAAATGCAGACACTGTATATATTTTGTACTCAGCATCTCTCTCCTCATCAGCATGATATGCATTACTGCATACATATAAAACTTTATTACTAACTACAAGTAAAGGTTTTGCAAGGTTGCACAGTGCACTACTGTGTGCCTTTAGCTTCTAAAGAATCCTAGTATACATCATTTTTACACTGGTTGGTAGAGATGTAGATCATCTAATAGTTGACCTTCACATAGATATCCTTCTAGACCTTCATCATCCTTATCATATAGATAACTATGAATATATATATTAATCTCATTTAATACATATTAAAAAAACTTGACAAATGCAGTGAATTATACTAAAGCGTTGGTTTTAATTTTTAACCTAATTTAACATTGGGAGGTTCTCTATTTCACACAAGGAATCGTAAAGAAAAAACTAGGAAATTCTCAACAATATTAGCACCATTCAAGACACAATGTTTACAATCTTTTTAATCAGTGAATGTCGCTCGTATAATGAGCTCGGTACCGATTTCAAACAAAACGTATTTTTTATAATACAAGATTTCAACTAACTTGCAGCAAGTAGCTCTCTCCAAGTCAAAGTATTCTTCTAGCACAAGTTCGAGTCGGTCCAAACCAACCACTCCAATGTAGGTGCCTGTCTACCGGCGCCGCGCCGTCGATGTAGACGCGTGTCGAGCGGGAATGCGTCGGCTCCATATTAAATCCCCGGAGCAGCTCTTAGCGAACATCCTTTATTGCACGCTCTTTAAAATGTTCCCGTAGTCTAGGTATATTGGAGAAGTTTCCTCGCCGCCTCGCAGTCGCGAGCTGTTCATTTGGATAGCTTTCATTACTTACACTAAAATGGCAAGGGGCGAGCTTTATAGTAAAAGTATGTTTGAACCGCTCAACCTTTGATGATATTATCGTTAACTAAGTAATGTATGTAGCAGATATCGAAGTGCAACTGCTTTGGAATAAAACAAAAATAAACAAAGTTCAACGTCGTAGGCTGTTTGTAGTTCGAACCTGTAATTATGATTTAGCTAAATGGCTACATGATTCAACCACTTGGTCATCACTGTACCTTCTATGATTATATTCTAGTCTTAGTAAAATTCCTACCTATGGTAGTGCAATTATTTATTTATTAAGTATATTATATATGCAACACATCAGCCCGTCTCGAATGTGGCTGACGACCATGATGTATTAAATGAAACCTGCATCATGAATGATCCGGTTCATTGACACGATAGTAAAATAATTTTCTCGATTTGCTTTTATAATTTGAATATTTATGTTCGTGTCTGCTAACCAGATTAAACGTAACTTATGAATGTGAGAGTTAAAGATGCGAGAAATTTTATGAACATAATGAATTAAGCATAGCATTTTTTGTTTGTAAGTTGATTAATGTGCCCTATATCATGATTATATAGCTGATCAAGTAATAATAATAATGTATCTTAGAGTACGTAATTGAGGGGCAATCTTCAGCAATGTAACATTTAGGTTTGGTCTGATTGTTTGGGTGACAAATTATTTTATACATAGTAATTCATGTGGTTGTTAAACTAGCCGAGAGCAAAAAGACGCATTTTTGCATATAAAATCTTTCCTCGACATAAATTCTCCTGCATTTTAAATGCAATATCTCAAGTTAAAGTGTGAACAGTAAAAAGTATGGAGCAGCTGGCCAGAACTGTTCGCTCTAAGAACGAACTGTTGAGAAGTAGTTAGCGGTAAGTTCTATTTGAACTTGCATCGCCGTATCAGCTGATGTGCATTTAGAATGGTGGACAAGATACTTGATATGGGAATAAAATTACGAATTAAACGAACGAACGATTGTCCAGATATGCAAAAATTTTTATGAAACATCTTCATCAAATTGGGTTAAAGAGTGTGAAATTTCAAAAATTTTAGGCCAGCATATTTTTATTCTTAATCTTAAATTTATAAAAAGCAACGTAGTTAAGCCGAATAAATACCATAAATCAATTTTGAAATATGATAACTGAAGTATAAATTCCTTGCAACAGATAGGATGTGATATAATCGCTAAGATTGTCAGCCTTTTTCTCCGATGGCTAAGTGCTCTACGGAAATTTTGCCGGCTAAGGCACTCTCGCAGTGTTTCTCTGAACAAGTGTCCAGTAAAGAAGAATCAACACTGCTCCAGACGCCGGATTAACTGTGCAAAGTTAGTTAAGACGGCACACTAAAAAGAAAAGCTACGATAAAGCTATAACAGCAAAATAAATTATAAATCATAGCTTTTAATACATACATATATTCACACCGAATCTCTAACGGGTAAGGCAGACAGAGTAAGAGCGCCACTCATACTACCTGTGCCCCGTGGCTACACCCGTGTAAACTTGATGTCATTGGTAGTTATTCTGGACTATACATTGTATTTGTTTTTATATCTTCACGCCCACAAGGGTCCCCCAAGGGGTAGGCAGGGCACACACACGCCCACTTCCCGCCAGATAAATGTTTTACGTGCCAACGTGACAAATGGCGAGTCCATTGCCGTTACTCAAGTAGGTTTCTTCTCGATGTTTTCGTACTTAATTTCAGAAAAACTCATTCGTAAAGTCGAGATTACGATTTTCGAACTAATGCAACTACTCGAACCACTAGGCTCCCACGGCTCGCTATATTTGTTTATCCAGCTAATATTATATTTATATAATTTTTCATTCAATCCCGTTCAGCCGCTCTGGCGTGATTAACATGAGCGTCAAGTAAGAGCCTCACTAACTTATAAATAGGTATATAATATTAGAATAATGTAATAAATTACAATAACATTGCTCGTTTGCAGTTCACGAAGGTTGGAGTGAAGAGCAATACGAATAGCGTTTTAAACGTGAAGCAAACTTGTTACTCAAAGAGCCCCGTAGCGCTCAAACTATTTGACATTATACGAATGGGTGTTGGGAAGAGAAGAGTAATCCCACGATTATGCTAATGTAACACTGTTTCAACAACACCCTAACATTTTTTAAAGAATAGATTAATACTTTCACATTTATTTCAGCACAAAGTATGCAAATGCAGCTTTGCAACAACTTGGTAACTTAATTACTGTAAGGATGGTAGTGAAGTCAAATAAATGACATGTTCACGGGAGTGCTTTATTCTTTAGCAATTAGGCCGGCTTTTTTATTAAGTAATTGACAAAATAACTAGATTCTATTCGCTCATAGTAAAGTACTCGATAACTGCAAAATTATGAGCAACTTCTCTCAGAATTCCTTATATTTTTACTTCGTCAGCGTTAAAAGTCAACATAGTAGCTCAAACACTTTTAATTACAAATTAGTAAACTCAGCTCTTTTTATATCAGAGTTTTTAAAATCATTATGCAAAGCTTAATTAACCGAAAGAAAATTCGTTTACTTTTGAAGACAATTAGGGTGACTGCCTACAGATAATAAGTTATTACGGAAAAAATTTTCTTTGTGTAACTTGCCGACGTGACGGAAAGTTTTTGAGCCGTCCTTGACATGTATTCATCCAAGTTTTCTCATACTGAGCACGTTATTAACGATCTTGTTGCGTCCGCTGTATAATCGCATCCAGATCTATTTAAAATTACAGCAAAATTTATATTTATCTATTTGGTAGTTTGGTACCACGCGACCACAATCAAATCTTCTTTGTATATATATTTCCTCTGTGATAGTGAATGATACTGAACTACTCCTAAACGGCTGGATCGATTTTAACGAAATTTTCTGTGTAATGTAGTCTTCAGGTGGGTTTGAGAATGGTTTAGACTGACAATTGGACTCGATAGCTGGCGCTGCGATCGTGTTTCAGGAAACTTTTTCACCCGGGCGAAGCTGGTTGGGACAACTAGTATAGTAGTATTCTTAATATATTATATAAAGTGTAAAATAAATCCGCGAAGAAATGCCCAACTTTATCTGGATGCTCAAGATTACGTATTGTAATCGATTTTACAGCTAAACACGGCATTTTTTCTTATTGAATGCGTGCATTAATTTACTAAAGTATCGTGTATTTGCGGAACAGTTGGGGTGCAACATCCATAAACCCGCAAAAGATACGAACAAAACACTAGACGTCTAGTTCTACACGCATTAGTCAGATTGCAACCTCTTTGGCGAACTTAGAATTGTAAAGTAGTGACTACGACCACTCGTCGATGCTGTTTGATTCCTCGAAAACACCTTTTGTGGGATATATTGTGTTGTGTCTCTTCTTTAAATTTTAATTGGTGAAAAATTGTATGTACTTAACCACAGTAAGGTATATAAACGTATACCACTTTGAGGAACAACTTCTATTAAACATTAATGAAAGTTCTCAAACTCCTATAAATAATAAAAGGTTATTTTCCGAACTGGACTCAATCTTTCATAGGAGCCTCGTCAGAATAAATGATTTTCTTTTCATGTTCGTGAAACAAAGAAAAATACTCGCATGTATTTTTTACTTACTTGGTTCATTTAAATCATGTGTTAATTGAAATTAAATAATAAAGGCTAAACAAATGAGATTGTAGCTTGATTGATTTGATGATAGGCAGCCGGTACCCATGGCCGCCTGGCTGTATGTAGTTATTTGCTGGAAAACGTTTCATATCATTACGATCTGAACGTTGCGTACTACGTGAAACCGCGCTAAGAAAGCTGGCAGTTCTGGCACTGGAATAGCGATGCTAATTCACTTGGCGAGGTTTATGCCAGTTCGAAACATGATAACTGGATAAGACGATTTGCGACCTCATTAAAATTATAAAAATAAATTGGTTCTTTAAATGTAAAGAGTTGAAAATCGAAAATTTGAAATTGAAAATCGGCCGATCCATTTCTAAACAACATAGCCATATTCTCACATGTCATCGGTACATTTATAACCACAGACGAATGGTTGCTAGCTCCTTAATTAGAGCTGACTTGATGCATGCAGCAAAACAGAAATATCCCGAACTCCTTGAACCACATAAATTAATTGAATTATAACCGTAAGCCGGCGCTTACGAACGATATATTCAAGTACGGTACGAGTCAACCGCCGTGTCTGAAAGTTGTTTCCAACTTCGATGATATTGAGCGTACGCGCGCTGTACCTTGAAATATGGGGACACCTCTCTGATGGCTTAGTGTTTCATTTAAATAACAAGATTGAAGTCAGTATTGCCATGACTAATTATAATGGCGACCGAAGGTTTGTTTGAGGTGGCTTAATTCCGAAACGTGGGTTTACTTAAATAGTTATTTCACCGTATCTAAGGTTTGTTATTCAAATAAACAAATCAGTACTGACATGATACAATACAATAAACACAATACAACATACGAGTGACCCATTTACTAAATGGCTTTTGATTTTATCGCGTTCGAACAGGCAGGGACGGACGACTTACATAATATAGAGTGACGTGTTTAGTCAGAATTTGAGGTTCAACTACAGAAAGCTGGAACTAATAAGCAGTAAGATTTCCGTCACTACTTGGAGTGGCGGTGCTGGCAAAGTATATATCACGATTTCTTTGTTAAAAAGCGGTCCATACTTAATCGTCTGACTAGTTTAGAAATATAATTTGTAACTGTAATTACTTAGTAGATGATTATTGTATATGTTTTGTTTTTTAATTCAACATCAGCTGAAAATGTGTACATACTCTAATGTACTTATATAAGCACATGTGGTGTTTACCTCTGAGTATTTGTTATTTTTTTTTTTAATTATAACCTTAGCTTACATTAAGCAATGGCTGGAGAGCCTAATAAATAAATAGCTAAATCGGAACCCGTTCGTACCTTATTCTGCTAGCACACGAACTCCACAGGGACAGCATACGTACCATAGGCCATGGTAACCGTTTACCATTAGATGGGCCGATTATTTGTTAACAGTTTTCCTTATACATCAATATGATAATGTAAGCGATATTTCATAGAAACATCGATTCCGCGAAGGTGAAATATATTACTGACCGCTTACATACTGATGAACCAGCGCTCTCTGGGCGCGAATAACACCTACATAATTCAACACTGTAACACACCTTTGTATATTTATGGATGTGTTCCACTGTAGTTCAATCATACTTGTAGCTATATAGCACATATTATATATATAGAAGGTAAAAAACATTATATACATGCGAAAGTGTCTGTTGTCTCTACCTGCGTTTTACGTTTTCATATGTTTACTTTACTTTACGATCACATGTATTGCCTAGAAAATATACCGAATAAATAATCTGATACATTTCTAGTTACTGCGTTACTAATGACGTACCGAATAGATAATGGTCAAACGAGTGCTGATTGTGTATAGATTTCCTTCTATACACAATCAAACAAAATAGCTATCGTCATGTCTTGCTGTTCAATAAAACGGCGACGCTACGATAAATAAAAAAATATACATTGCAAATAAGAGATATGAATGTATATTTAAGTTTCGCCATGTATATTTAAGTTATAAAGCCGTTCGTCTATCTTTCTTGGCATAATATGGCTAAGTAGGTACTAAGTATACTGTTCTTATAATATTTCAGCATGTTCGGTTAAAGTTTGCAAGTCTAAAAACTATTTAATATTTTTATACTTTAGTATAGTCATCATCATAAACTTAAGAAGCTCTTGTCGTCTCTGATGCAATTACTCCCACTTGGTTTAGTCCAGCGCAATCTCTTTAATGTGTCTAAACGTCATGAAACTATTTCTATGACATGAGTTCTGTGACAAGGTTCTAGAATATAGAAGTTACCTTTTTGGGCTTGCCATTTTTCCTGAGCAGCTTGGCGCAGCACAGCCCCCGCGTGTCCGGCAGCGGCGGCGGCGGGCGGCGCGCCCAGCAGGGCCGCTGAGGACTCGCCGCCGCTTCGCTCCTCGCCTCCTCCTTATCTTCGCACATTACCTCCGCGCCCCGCACCCTCTACACCTACACTTACACAACCCACCAATCACAACCTCCCAGATACCGATGGTTTATGTGAACCTCTGCCATTGTTTTACCCGATAAACCTAATATATTGTACAAAATACCTCTTATTTATGTTGTGTTAAATATTTAAAGCCGTATAGGAAAATAAAATAGCCTTAGCAGAGATTAAGTTCGATATCTTTGTACTATTTTTACGTTAGCCTAAAGGTGAAAGCAGAAGCTACGTAATTGCTACGATAAGCTGTTGCAACGTCCGATTCAGCATCTGAAACAAAAAGAAAATATAAGTACATATCATAATGCCCCTCACGGGCTAGGCAGAGAGAGTAGAGCGCCAGTTCTCTCCAGTCTTACAGACCTCAATATGTAAGTATAAATAATAATACTCTAGTAAACTCCAAGGTAGAGCACTGCGTTCTTTATCAGAGACAATTACATTAAGCTTTTATATCGCCAGCCTCCACTGCGGTCAAAGGAACTGCCCACCTTGCAATATTGTGTTATGACTATTATATGTGTGCGTTCCGTGATTTTTCTTCCGTCATAATCAATAATTTAATGATGTTTGCAATAACTGTGGAAACTGCAAGCTGATATACCTGTCTGCTCTTTGTTGTTTAACGAATATTGTAAATAAATAAATAAAATACCTGGCGTTGATTTCTTGAGTTTACAACATTCGTGTTTTAGGTAGTGGACTATTTGCGTTACTTGATTATCAGAGATTGTTGGGAGCTCATAAGGGAATACGAATTAAGTATTACCGACAATTGCGAACACAATTTTTTCAAGCGTTGCTAATCCATCATGGCATGTCTTGACACGATACAACGGTCTACTAATTATGTCCCATATTTTTGTGTTTCTGTAGTCATTTTCATTACTGTATAGTGTAACAGCTGTTAATCGTTGCTATTAGAAGTAAGTAGTAAATAAAGTAAAGGGAAATATCGAGAGGAAACCTGCATACTCCTGTTAAGAAACTCAAAGGCAAAAGGAATACAAATGTTTAGTCGTGCTTGAGTAACGGCGACGGCCTCGCCATCTGTCACGTTAGCACCTAAAATATATCTCTGTCGGAAGGTGGGTGTATGGGTACTACCTATACACCTCTGCCTACCCTTGTGAGGATTACAATTTGACAATTATATAATTATTTCTTGAGTAAATCAACATCGTAAGTAAGAGTCACATTGAAAATAACTTTGTAACTCAGCGTACAGAGACGCTGGCGATGTGGCTCAAAACGAACTTAGACTAATTTCCATGTAATTTGTGTTTACTCTCGGATTTTGGAGAGGCGAATGGCAAAAATGTTTCTTGAGACCGCTCCCTGATGAATATTAAACACAACACGACTAATGAATGCGCCAACTTAACTTACTCAACATAATTACAGGGGCTCATTGAATTCTTTGCCAAACTCTGTCAGACTTGTTAAAATTCCTGAAGAGTAGGTTTCTCCGTCTTCTCGGCAGATTCACCGCACTTAACTCGGATCTCCTCAGGTGAGAATTAAAATATAGGGTACATCATTGAATTATTATATATATCCGTCGGGTGTATTGGTTAAAGCTCCTGACTGCGAAACTTGACGTCGCGGGTTCGATTCCCGCTGAAGGCAGATATTTGTGTGATGACTCGTACCTTAGGCTTAGATGTCCTTTGTATATATCTATCTATATAAGTAAATATATCGTTGTCTAGTTACCATAACACAAGCTTTGCTTAATTTGGGGCTATGTCAATTTGTGTGGAACTGTCCCAAGGTATTTATAAATTTTGTTAAATTAGCAGCGGTTATTGATTGGTAAGTTAAGCCCAGTTCCAACTCCGACTTTGTACCAATGTGCGTTACACATACACATACATGCCTAGTGGTGACACGCTTCAAATTTACCAACTATCACATTGGTACTTAAGTATGGCTCCACCTAAATTGGGTGCTATCAATGCTTGAGCGACGGTCTCGTGCGATTATACTAATGCATATATGTATACTAGCTGTCCCGCCCAGCTTCGCTTGGGTGAAAAAAAAATTACCGAAACACTATCGCAGCGCGATCCAATTGTGAATAAACCATTCTCGAATCCACTTGAACACACACAAAAGAGTTCATCAAAATACGTGCCAAAATGTAGATCTGTATACTACGTTTTAAACAGGCAAAGTTATTTTACCGACCGGGCCTGGTAGGAGCCACCTGACTATATATATTTCAATAGGTAAGTTTGATTCACACCGCAATTCTTGATTCATTCCAACATTCTGTTTGTCTTTCGAGGCAATAAAATGACTTTTATGCAAATCATACGAATTCTATACATTTTTGATGAGCCACGCCCCCTCCGTCCGCGCATTCACGTTTAATTAATACATTTTTCCATCAAACTTTAATTATTTGTACCCGCTGTTTATTTACGTCGCATAATTTAGTCAAACTGTCAATAATGCTCATCGAAAAGATTGTTTGCTTGAACAATCATACTTTGAATAAGATAATTTGTTCAAAAAGTGAGATACGAAATAGGATTATTAAAGCACTCTTTAACATCATGCTTATTTAGCTCTTAAGGAGCCATATTTTTCTGTTCTGCATCATTAAATACAGGTCTCGGCAAACATCAAAGAATCAAACGTTGAGCCTTTGTAATAAAAGAACTTTCATAATTCACCCTCATTAATGGCTGCAAAAACAGCTTAAGGACTAGTCTACACTAGAGTACGCTGATATGCGGAAAACGCCGTTTTATCCACATTCTCATATTGGAGCCCGCGTCTCGGCGTCAACGGTGTATAAACGGCTTTTATAATAAAATCAAGTGCTTTTGAGTCAGAACGATAGGTACGCTTGTCGGCGATTGAACAAGGAAACGAAGGAAAAAGAAATATTAGGTCTATTTACTAGCGTTATTTATAAAGCCGAGCTTTTTATGTATTTGCTTTTAACTATTTATATTACGATACATGAACATCCTTCAGATGTGTACAGCTCGTGCGGAATAATGGACTCGTGTCAATTGTTCAACTCACTTAGTAAAAGCATATAAAATATTTTTGCTAGGTACTGTACGGCCTTTAATCGTAACATGTCAGCATGAAAATCATGATAAGTAATTTTTTTATGAAATGATTTTAACTTCTTGTTAACTTGAGCTTATATATAGAATTATGATAAATATTCGCGTTATTTTTTAACATAAAAAAATAAAAAAAAAAATAAAAATATTGGACTTGGTTGTTTATTGATGGAATTCATTGGATGATTAAAAGACGAATTATAAAAAAAAATACAAACTCAAAATTAGTATTAAATGTTCTTTTATTTTAATTTGATTTTACTCAAATAAGTGGTAAATTGATTTATGTATATTAGATATGCCATGAATATCTCTGCACCACCCAAAGGTTAACTGATAGAGAATGTCTTCGGCATTAAGTTCGCCTTTGCAATAATGTTTGCAGGAAGTTTTAATAAAATAAAAAAAAATATTATATCCTGATTTTTTTTTTTTTTTATGCAAGTATCTACATACAATTTCTATTAGAGTTCGTCCCTTATGCAGCTAGCACAGGGGTTACCTCACTTATGCAACCGCAACTACCGTAACCGTCACTTGAGCCTCTTGGTAACTATTAACTGTCACATTTTCAATACTAAATATTTGATGCAAAAGGAAATCGTAGTAATGCAGCAGTGATATAACTCAAATACTTTCATACGAATGTTAAGAAATATTTTTATACCTTATTTTAGAGCTAAGGAGTTACGTTAACATTAAATATTCCAAAAAGCTCTGACATATATATAATACATACATAAGTTAACAATCTTACCAAATCGGCTAATGAAGAAAGTGCAGAAAGTCTGCTTCAAGTCCAAGAAGGAGTACGAATGCCTGCGTAGCAAGTTGCGAAGTTAACCGTAGCGCGGGCTACGCGGGGCTACGGTGTAGCAAGGCCAAGAGCCGCGTTCGCTCTGGCGGGCGGCAGACTGACGCCCGCCTTATATTGCAAGTCAGGACGCAGTCCGCCCGACTCCATGCTCCCTTCCCGCCGAAAAACTATACATATTATACTATAGAATAGGAATAAGATCGCTTCCCAGTCGGTTTCAAGTCAATATTGGCCGTTCTGTCTTTCCCCTGTTAGGATTAAATACATGGACGTAACTAGGTTTTTTTGTGGATATTGTACATGTAGACACAATAAATATATTTAATAGATAATATCCCCACGCCTTCCTACGAGGGACCCCGAAAAGGTAGGCAGACGTACTAACGTGCCAGATGGCGAGGTTATAATGACTTTACATATATATATCAGTATAAAGCTGATGGTGATAGTCTCACCATCACTGTCCTTAAGTTCAGAAGAACTTATTGGTACAGTCGGGATTCGAACATGCAATCTTTGTGTTGCAGGCAACTACTCGAACCACCCTGCCTCCACGGCTCTAACATACATAGTTAAACAGGATTGTTATGAGATTATTGATATGTTTGAAAATCTAATGAATTATAAGAAATCCATGACGTTATCAAAATCTAGCACTAGAATAGGAGATATATTGTTCTGAGTAGAATCCCCAAGACAAAGTTACGTAGAGATCCTTAATCAGCTGCCTAACATAACCGCCTATACAAACATAAATATCGGATAATGAAGTTATTAAACAACTGATCTGTCGAGGGACAAAATAAGCAAACGAGAGGAAACACACATCATCGGGGGAAATATTATTATGGCGTGCTTACACGTGTAAGCCGATAACAGTTCGCCCAAATAAATACAAGTTTTTAATTGTTATTTCTTAAATTTTATTAGGATTAGGTATATGTAAATATATAATATAAATGTAAATGTATATATATAATATAAATAAAAATAAGGTACTTTTACTATATGGAATGATATACGTAGCGAGCGGTCACGTCAAGGAGTAGATAAATCAAATGGAATAAAAGTTTACCCGGGTCAAACCACCGGGCATAACCTAGATATGATTCCTCTGTTTGTGTCTGTCACCTCCTCATAAGCGACGAGTCCGATTTGAATGAAATTGTATGTGTATATTTTAATGGTTTTCTAGATGGTTACACAATTGGACCCGGTAGATGGCGCTGCTGTCATATTTCATGAGCTTTTACTACTTCATCCAAGCAAAGCAGGGCGGGGCAGCTATAGCGAGGTATAGGTATTTAGACGATATTATTAAGGTATTATCAAGAATGTATTGCGTTATTGCGGCTTAACCAAAATAATACAGCATGGTGCTCTTCAAGGGGGCATAAAGAGATTTATACATGACAGGATTTGCAACGCGCGAACATTCCCTTGGTGATGCCTGCATCCAAAAGCGGCAGTAACCTCTTACCACTAGGCGAGTCGCGTGCTCGTTTGCCACCTTGTAGTACAAAAGCGTTCAGTATGTTAAATGTGTAACAGGTCGCTCTACAAAGATATTTAAGCTTTGTACAAGTGTTACGGGATACGCGATATCATAGGTAACAAGGTAACAACAACAAAAATATTTACGCATACTAAATAACAACTCATCAGTCATCCATATAAATTGGCACGTGCTGCTTTGCCAATGATCGCTTCAAGCAATTCAAACAGCGCTACATCACCTAGATTGATAGCTACACTATGCTACATTAACGTAAATTTAATATAACTCACCTTTAGCTCGCACTCACGCTCTCAATGTCACATTTTGTCTTACAATCGTTCTGCTATACAGTTATAGTGGTACATACACTGCACTCTAGTACAAATATGTTCACGGTTGGTTCTCAACACACAATACAGTTTGTTGACATGAATATAAGCTAAATAAGGTATGGTAGCATCATGTTGTCTTAGGGCGGGTTCGTAGCGCCGACTAGCGGCCGGCGCGCGAAGCACTCGCTGGGGCGGCGGCGACTGGGCGAGGGTGCCACCGCAGCCTCTTGCCTCTCGTTCACTCACTCCACCTTAATTGTCAGAGTGCGTTACGCAAAAACGAAGCTTTTATCAATGACATAGGAGGCATGAGCAAGTGCGTGCGTATCCCCCTCGTCTCCCTTCCGAAGGCTGCGCGTAGTGGCCTTGAGTGGGCCTGATGTTTTCATCTCATGTGCGTAATAATGCGTTTAGGAAGGGGACAAGTGACTTTAGCTGAAGGATTTATAGAATCTCTCAAATTAATTCGAAAAGATTGTTGCCCTCAAGCTTGATGACGCGAGGGTGACTCGGCAGATTTTATAAACATTTCTCACATAATCCACAAAATATGTACCGTTCAGATTCGCATTCTTGTATGCAAGTTGAATTTATTATAACGTCATTACTTAATTGTTACTAAATTGGTTTTGTCTTAAATAAAAATATCTTTCATATATCACAATTTATTATTAAAAAATATTGTCATTTAAATAAAGCAGACAGGCATTTTCTTTCTTTGCATTTTTCCCTTTTTTAACATAAACATTAACATTCGGTTTGCATTATCTAATTTAAAAATACCTATACAACAACAGGTGCTTAAATAGTGTACTTGTACTTTACAAATAAATAAAATATACTTTTTAAATACATTGTTATCAATAAATACATATTCTTTGAACAATAAGATTTTGGCCATATAAATGTGACAATAGTAATGTGACAGCAGAATGTTGCATCAACCAATAAGTAGCGGCTGCAATTTGCCCGAGTCAAACAGAGCTTTCACATCGGAACCTCCTCCCACGCAATTGCCATTTATGAACACTTGGGGCACCTGTGAAAAGGTAATAATAAAATTATTTAAAAGATACAGCTTATACACTTTTAACCTAGAATTATGCATCAATAGCTGGTATATTCGAGTTCATTCTAAATAATCTGAGGATTAAGATACATTAACATTTATTTTATGCATCCTTCATGAATTACCACTAGTGAGTCTTTAATGCTAATTTCTTGAGATATAATACATACTGTGTATTTAACTTAACACTGATATGTTCAAATGCAGTTAGTTTTTCAACTTATCAAGATTTCCATGTTAGTAAATACAGGCTCTACAAGAAATTACAAAAAAAATTACAATTTTTTTTTTATACCACTTAGGTGGGCTAACAAGCATGCGGTCCGCCTGATGGTAAGCGGTTACCGCCGCCTATGGACGCTTGCAACACCAGGGGTATCACTCGCGCGTTGCCGACCCTGCAGGAATCTTTTCACACCTTTCTTGAAGAACTCCATGCTGTACTCTCCAGAGAAAACCTCAACGGGGAGCTCATTCCACAGCCTGAGCATTCGCGGAAGAAAACTACTTTGGAAGCGCATAGTGCGAGACCTTTGTGCGGGAACTGAATGTTGCTAGAAATATCGACCCCAAGGATCCTAATGCTCTCCGAGATGTTCAGGGGAGTGTTCTCGAATTGTGGAGCCACAGTTTATGCTTCGTCATGCGAAATATGAATAGGAAATATGAACATATAAATAGGAAATATGAACATATGAATAGGAAACATGAAATATGAATAGGAAATATGAAATATTAATAGGAAATATGAAATATGAATAGGAAATATGAAATATGAATAGGAAATATGAAATATGAAAGGAATACCATGGGAGCCACTATGATGGAACTAATATTGTGAGTACATCATAGTAAGGGGCTTAAGGCATTTTATTTCAAGCTATACCTACTGCAAAAAGTTTTGTTCACAAGTCGATTTCGAAAATCTTGTAAACACCTTTAGACTTGAACTTAGGACATTGTATAAAAATAATAGTGAGGACTTACAGTTCTGAAACCTGTAAGTTGGGCCAAGTTTTCTTGAATGGCAGTGCCATCACCACGTTCATCCAACTCATAAACCTTAGTGGCATGGTTTGCTTTGATAAATACCTGTAAAGAATTTTAAAGCAATGAAATATTTAAAATCCCTACAAAGACATACACCCAAATTAGAAATAGTCAGAATGTATGTGATTAGATGACTAATAGGTAGGTACGGATCCCATTATCTAAGTGATATCATTTAATAATTGTGTATAGAGGTTCACATGCAGATAAGGACGTTTTGAAGATATCTAAGATATATTGGCACCCAACAAAAACTGGGTGTAATAAAATATTCTAAATCTGAACAATTTTGTCTTGTGAACTGTAAGCAACTTACACCATACAATTTTTTTTAGGAGCTATTATTATAATACTATACTCACGTCTTTCGCTAACTGGCAATAAGGACAGTAAGACTTGGAAAATATGACTACTTTATCTTGGGAAATAGCTTTTTTTATAAACTCTTGGACATCTCCAGAACTCGCCATTTTGCCTACACGGGTAATTTTGCCACTTTGAGACCCCATAAAATGTATCCCCCTACCGCCAAACTGACTGGTAACGTCAGTGAGTGATGAGTGAACTTGAGTGAAGTCAAACCGGTGACGGACGATATTCACTGTTTGGCAGAATGAACCGTTCCATTTTCATAATTTCTGAAATGGAATATCAAAAATGAGTAATAATAATAAAAAAAAAATATACACCAAACAGCTATACAAAATAATTATTATACTATGGTATAATTGGTTATTAGTGTTAGTCGGTTTCCTAATAACACTAATACATATTTAATAATACATTTTATTTCAGGAAAAAGCTACTAATTAAATCGATTTTAGGCGCATTAACGTTTCATTGACTGACTATATTGTAGAGACATTAAATGTCTATAAGACATAAACTTAATAAATTCATTGCAAGTGACATTAACATAGACTTAACAAACACTATTAACTCTGTGTATTTTAGATTTTTTACTTTGTATTGAACTCTACTATAAATCTGAATTGTTACAAGCGAGTCTATACATGAAGTTTTATAAATGTTAACCAACAGGCTTTACATTAGTATGTTATTAATATGCTTCATATGAATTAACTAAGTATATAAATATACAAAGCTTACAAGCAGGGCTAAATACGTATAAGCATTATAATATCTTTTACCCTACAGTTAATTCATCCCAATACAATACGAACAGCTCGCCAGCGACACCTATGGGATTACGGGTGTAGGAAGCGTC